>VFXL01000562.1:0-160001 GCA_009761765.1 Phenacoccus solenopsis | reverse complement strand
AGTTGACCTTCTCCAAATTAGGTTTCTTCATTTTCCTCACTAATGGAGCATTTTAAGGGGAAAATAATTCAGTGATAAAATAATCTACATGAAATTTTCTACAAATGAGATATTTAATAATTTTTTGTAAATGTAATGAAAATGAACCCAAGTGAAAAAGCTTTCAACCAAAGTTGAACATTAACGAACACGCAAGAAATGCATGTTTTTCAATACATTTTGGCATATGGCTCTCGAGTAAGAGGTATCAATATATTTTATGTGCATATATTAAAAGACTTTTTAACAAACTTTCAAAAGTTAAAAAAAAATCAGCCTTGTAGAACTCATTTTTCCTTAAAAAATATCTTTTGAAGAAAGAAATTAGTGCCACTTATTCAGGAGCTAGGTTGCTAGCGATAAGAGTTAATTGAAAATTAGGCAATTTTCATGTGTTTTTAAATTTTTCAAATTTTTCTGAAAGCTATATGTTTGCGTCCACTCTTACTCGGACACTATTATATTTATAGAAAAATTGTCAATGACCTTTTTTGTAGGAAATATTATGGAGATTATTTTATCACATAACTATTTTCCCCTTAAAATGCACTAAAAATGAGAAAAAACTGATTTTAGAGAGCTTTGACTAGCAGAAGGACAGTGTAATGGACTAAGCTCAAGGGGTAAAGAGTGGAAGTTTCTTGTCAATGTTCAAAGCGATGTCCTAAATATTGCATAGATGCACTATTAGAGGAAATTCAAAAAACTTGATTTTGGAAGTTTTAACTCACAACAGTGGACAAAGCTCAAAGGGTAAGGAGTGGGAATTTTTTGACAATGTTCAAATTAATTTCTGAATATTTAACAGCTGCTCTATTAGAGAGAAAATTTGAAAAATCTGATTTTAGGGAGTTTTGACCACAATAGTTGACGAAGATCAAGAATTGGAAAGTGGGAATTTCTCATGACTTTCTGAACATTATATAGATTCAACATTAGAGAGGAATTTCAAAAAACTTGATTTTTGGGAGTTTTGACTCACAATAGTGAATGAACCTCAGAAAGGGAATTCCTTGTAAATGTTCAAAAAAATTTCTTAAACCAAAAACCTGATTTTAGCGAGCTTCAACTCACAAGATGCTCAAGGGATAGGGAATGGGAATTTTCTGACCATGTCCAAAGTGATGTTCTGAACATTTTACAGAAAATAAACCTTTAATGGCAATTCATGCCTATTATATATAATTCCTAATTTGCCCGAATTATGAGTTGAAAATTCCAAGTCCTGTTATGAAGTCAACTGGATACCCTGAGAAAGGATGTTGATTTATGTTGATTTCGTTTTGAAAAATGTTGAAATTTTAGACAGTTATACGCATTCTTTTGTTTGTTATTATATTGACGTCATTCAGTTCATTCAGCTGATTTATTCAGATTATAATTGAGTAAGATATGTACAGTTTGTATTCACTAGCTGTCAATCCTGTGATGAACATTTTTCGATGGTAATATAATTAGATTTTTTTCAAATTACATTTTCATTTCATATTTCACAACGAACAACACCAATAGCCAGTTGAACAGATATGTACACGTGTACATTTGAAACTCAAGTTGACTTTCATCTCCAACATCAAATCTGATCTTCTATTACATTTAATATCTTGTATAATCCTTGCACTCACCAACGTAAAACAAAGATGTCAAGTTTACTTTGCGGAAAATGACTGAATCAGATATTCGAAACACCTAGTTTATCTTTGATGTTTGGCAAGAGTCGTCGTATAACCGTGATTAGAATAAATTTTATATGGATCTTTAAAATGCTTCAAGAAGTTGTGTGTGCATTGTTGTCATACCACATCAGCAAGGGGAATGTGATTCAACCTATCTTCCATGGTACTTTACCCAGTTCACCTTTAGCCATGCATTTCTAATTTTACATAAACAAATAGGAGCGATTTACACCCCAAACCATACAAAAAACTCATCAATTTTTCATCCAAGGGAACAACTTCATTCATTTTTTTTTTATGCTTTCTATTTCTCTTTTTAACATATCTTCAAATATTTGAAAAAGGCGACAAAAAAAATTCGTACAAAATCGTGTATATGCTGAGAAGTGATCTCAAATACTGTGATGTGTACAGTACCTATAAAAAAGTATTCGTGCAATAATTTATTATGTTTTAACGTGTACAGAGTTGTTAATATTGTAAATTTTTATTTTATAAATACTATCAGTATTATACCATTGTACATATTTTATGTTTAATAGTGTATGGTTTTTTTTCTTTATTTATTTTTTATTTATTTTTATGAATTAAAATTGCGAATGCACTTTTTAGCGTTGTTTATTAAATTCATTCTTTTTTTCTGTTTTAGTTAAAGAAGTTTATTTTATTGGAAATTACTTAGCTTCTAAGATTAGATATGTTAATTTCAAATAATTGATGTAATAAAAAATATCGCAGTTGATATTGAGAGGTTATATGTTGAATTAAAAAGAAATTTAAAGGTAAAATGTATTTAAAAGATTCAAAATAAATGTCGAATTAGATTCATAAGAGCGATTCGATTTGGCAACGTTGCAATACATTACTCAGTATCTATTAAGCAGAAGGTACGCGTAGACGATTTTTCATTGTTTTTTAAGTAAAAACATCAAGCATAAATATGACTTATTCATATTTTTATAATAATTACTAGATTGTAAGAAATATAAACTTGCGCAAAGCGTTGTTGCCAAATCACGGAACTATCAACGTTAACGCAAAAATAAGTTAAAAAATTAAATCTTCATGCGACTATAATTCTATGGATGATTTATGAGCATCACAAAATAGGTCAAAGTAAAAATAGGATAGGTAATTACCTACTTAATTTAAAAATGGCCTAAATTTACTGATTTAATTTTTCGACTAAAAATCCTCTCAATAAAACTGCATGACTCAAATATTAAATCTTCAAAATCATGAATCGTTAGATAATGTTAAAAATTTTCATAATTCTGCATGTTATGCCTTGTTTAAAAAATTATATTCTTAGATTTGTTCTGAAGATGGAAAAATATATGTCATACTTATTTGTTGATAATAAAAATAATTATTTCGATATTTCTTTGTTAAAACAAATTTAATGGGCGTCGAAATCAAGATCAGTGTAAAGTAAAACAATACAAGAGGTTCAGAAAAAAAGTAAGTAGTAAGTAGGTATAAGATGATAAATCGATTTCTTTCTTCTTTTGAAACTTTGGTAATGGTAACAATTTTTTTTTTTTAGTCTTTAGTAATAAATTAAAATGATTTTTCTTGAAAAACATTCCCCAATTTTTAGGCAACTAAAGCTGTGTGACAGTGGACATAGAAAATATCAAATTGTTCAAAATTGAATTATTTGAAAATTTTTAAAGAACACATTAACTAATGCTGGAAAGGTAAGTATTTGTCAGGAAGTTGGATTATTTCGTTTCATTCTTTGAAAATTTCAAAATTCATTGAAAAATATTAATTAAAATTTTTCAATAATTAAAATACTTACATATTGAAATTAAAATAATGGTTTAAATTCAAAATAAATATTTTTAAAATTGCATCTTTTAATGCTTTTAATTTTTATACCACGATTATTTAACATAAATAAAATACCATAAATTTTTAGTAATATTAATTCCATACGAGACAATTCCACTTAAACAGTGCCTATAGGATATGAAACAATTTAATCTTCACTTTTTTTTATGCAAAAAATATCAACTTTATCATCAAAATTCATTTTAAGTACCAAGTTAATTTAAATGAAAACTAGAATGCTAACAAAGCGGCATTAATTATACGCGTGGCTTATTATTTTTATAATAAAATAATTTTTATGAAAAATTTACAATTTATTTTTCAAAATTTCCAACATTTAGTATTTAATTTTTTTTTTCATATAAATGTTTTATGTAACTACCAACATTTTTCTGAAATTTTTATTCCTCCACTACGGGCAGAGTTACAGAAGCTTTATTTAAAGAATTTACTTGCAGTGCGTCCTAAAACCTTTATCTAAAATTTTTATACCTGCTTTATAACGTCTAAATTCTATTATATTGAATAAATGTTTCCTCCCAAGGTGTCATAAAACTTCAGTCTCCTTTCTTTTTTTTATCATAAATATTCAGATTTTCCGTTTTTCTACTTTTTACATAATCTTACGAAAAATTTTTTGGCGTCATTTTTTTACCACATAACAATACCTATCGTCTCGTGTAAAAATTAATCCTGTATCTCTTTTTTTTTTTGAACAAAATTGAAATAATTTCCACCAATACAACAAAAAATAATTAAATAAGGATTTCTACAGGGCATGTAGTATATAAACAACCTGCGGAGTGTCAATCTAAAAACAGTTTACTTTGAGAAGTGTGGGTGAAAGCCTCAAAAGCTCTACCACATTAGAAATTGAAAATTTACTACCTCTCTAAGGGTGTACTGTGCATACGATCAATAAGTTATCCATTCGTCGTTCATTTTTGAAAATAACTGTAATTGTTGCTTTAAAAAAAAATTAAGAACATTTTAAACGTTTTAAATTTTACAGCAGCTAAAATTTTTGTTAAGTCTCTAAGCGACAAAATATAAATATGGGAGGTAAAAAAAAAAACATGTGAATAAAAATTTTCAAACTTCGACTTTTTTTTGGGAAGTGTTTGAAAATTGAGTAAGAGAGCTGAAATTTTCACGAATTTTTTTTAAGGCCATTTAGCATCCATTGTGACCTCGTCCCTTCACTTCTTGAAAATAATCGAAATTCGATCCACTTTTTCGGGGTGTGTTTAACACGTTCTGAGTTGCCATTTAAGCCAGAGGCATCGATGAAAATTTGAATTAAATTTTAAGGAAGAGAGGATTAGTTTTTTCAAATTCAGTTCTATAGAAAGAATTTTTATGAACGAGGACGAGTGTAGGAGTTGAGTACAGTAGATAAGGAAGATTTGGTACGATGTGAAAATAAAATGGACACACCTAGAAATTTGACATGAATTACAAATTCGTGGGAGTTGTCCAAAAAGTAAAGAACTGTGAGTAGGGAAGAAGTAACCATTCAACCAATACAGATTCTCAGAGAATGAACTGCTTTTTCCGGTCAAAGGTAGAAAATTAGAGGAGGATGGTAAAGGAGTGGCAGTCTGGAATAAATCGAAGTTGATTGGTGAAAAGGATGTTATGTCATTGAGATTTCCAAGCTATTCGAATGAATTTCTTAAAGTAGAATTTCAGATTTCACCAAAAGTTGGTAGGGTTGTTGGGAACAGGAAAAAAGGAGAGCTACCCTCGGTACCTTCATCTACTTTGATATCTTGGTAAGGATATCCGAATGTGAAGGAATCCAATCTATTGTAATTTTGTATGGAGAGAATTGGATCACATTATTGATATCATTCAAATACAAAAATATTCTGCCTGTGTTGGCAAGTTATTATTGTACAACATGAAGATATAATTCATTTGGAATTTGAAATGAATACCTAATAATAATATTAGCAATTAGCATTTAACTACACCTACTCGTGTCAAATGCAACTTCTAAAGCCCAAGAATAGAAAAAAAGTTCAACATTGCATCGTTTCAAAATACACGGTTAATTCGATCGATAAACGAACATAACAACCTTCGGTCATCGTTTAGTTATTTCAAATTGCATAAAAAGCCATTCAATCAATACTTACGTAGATATACGAGTACTTTAAATCCGTTATCAACGTCGTTTAGCTTATAAGCTTTAAAAATTCCATTCTTCCCAAAGGAAAAATACATTTTAATACATTTCTATATTTAAGACAGCTCAAAGTGGAAATTCCGGTCTGACAAATTAAATCCACATGAACTTTATGCATAACGGCGTTAATTAATTAAAACGAAATTCCCTCCTTAAACGTTTCAACTTCGCTTTCGCACCAATTAATTTACCAGTTTCAAGTTGATGAATTACTTTCGTTCGTACACTTGCTACACTCTACAGAAATGATTAATTACTTCGGATTAATATTTAATTAACGAAAATTAATAATTAACGGAGCGTGAATAAGAAAATATTGACAATGCAAAGCACAGAGGCATGTTGCACATAACTTCGAGTGATGGAAAATTTTCCACCCTTAACTTTTCCCAAATGAATTTCAAGATGGTAAGTTGCTTTGCTTATTTTTGGTACTATTGAAACCCAATCGTATAACTATAAAAGGCTTGTTTTAACTTATAACCGAATAAATATTTACAGTAAGTTACTTTCGACTCAATAAAATATTTTGAAGTTGAAAAAAACCAACTTTACTTGTAACTTTACCATCGTTGTTTTTCTTGAAAAACGTTAATTATATATTCTCAAATTACATGGGTAAAAAATCGATTAAAAAAAAAATTCCGCATATTTACCAAAGCCTCGAACGTCATCGCAACCTCCGACACTTGGAAACAGTCGCGCAACTTATTATTTGAGTAAACAAAACATGCCGCATTTCCAAAGTAAAGTTCTTTTTGACGTTAATTAGAATTCCAACTACGCACGCACAATAATTTTTTCCCTTAGCAATGAGCGATTTCCTGTATTGTTCTTTTGTTGTAGGTTTTACTCCTTCTTCCTTACTTTTTCTGATCATAGGTAATCGCTTGGAAAACTTTTTTTGAAATTTTTATTACATGTTTGCTGTGTTGGTTTTGCTGAGACCAAAAGTAAATAAATTTCTTCAAGTTTATAAAGCTCGGAATAAATTATTGAAAAAAAATTGGGTAGTAATTTTATAAGAAAAAAAAAAAGAAAAAAAAACCTACTAACTTGATTACTAGTATTATTCCTTCGAGTGTTTTCTAGATCAAGGAGAACATTTTGCTCGAGTTCATAAATGAGAAAAATTGTATAGTACAAGTTGTAACTTCGTATGGACGCTGTTTTGTAGTATAATTAAAACCACAACATTAGCAATGGTTAGGTTGAACACACCTCTGCTAAATACGATGAAATTATTAAAACCCTCGGTCATATTAATCTTTCAAGGTTTGAATTTTAATTAAACTCTGACCTTTTTTACGATTTGCGAATAAGATAGAAATACCTCAACCCATTCGAATTGGCTAATGGTCGCAGGAATGAGCGATTACATCGAGGCGTATTTAAAAGTCGTCCTTTTACCAGAAAATTTAAACGGTTGGAAACTTAATTTAGCGTAGCATTTACATAACTTTTAAAATACCCATTTGGTAAAACAACGTTCCCCCAGTTAAAAAGCTTCCGCGCGGGTACTAAGTACAAGCGCATGAAAAGATGAACAAACATGTTTAAATGAAATCCTCGCTTATCTGCATTAGTGTTTACGAGCTCTAATACCCTTATATAGTAACTCCTTTTCCGTAGGCTGCCCTATTCCGTCTCGAGACTGTTGGCTCTATATAATGGAGATAATCTCCCGCGGGATTTCACGTTCCATGTCCTGGGAGCTAATTTACCTTCCTCTCCGTTTTATCACTCCCTCGCGTGGAACGCGCCGGAGCCGCGCGTTTTTCGAGCTTTCTCGCTGTTTCGCCATCTCTTTAACCTAACTGACTTGTTGTACAGCAGCTGCTATTATTATCAGCCTTTTGATGATAGGATTATACGAGGATTAAACAAAATGTTCTGCTTTTCAAAAGCGAAGTATATACTCGAGAAATTTAAACATAGGTGCCGCTTTGTTTCGCAACCTTTCGTATTATGGTTCGCTTTTCAACGCGGCACGATGTGTTATGAAAAATTTAATGATCATCTTTTGTTCGCACGGAAAAATACATGGGTAAAAATTTTATCAAAGGGTATTTACGTGTAAGGTACGTTGGTGATAATTGTACGTCATATTTTACTGTAGCGCGTCATGCTTGATGAGTTTATATAAGATCTTGGATCTTGGCGAGAACGATGGAATGTGTGAAGGATGTTTTTGAACTTGTTAAGCGAATATAACGTAGCGTCATGAGAGAACCTCAGAGAAGAAGTTTCAGGATTTGGGTGATTCGCATGAACGAATAACGATTTTAGATCTGACTTCAGAAAAATCTATGGTGAAAATTACGAATTTGTTATTCTTAAAAGTGATAAGGCTTTTGCAAGCTTAATGAGGTTTTAAAATTTTGATGGAAAAGTACTGAAATTCTACTGAAGATGTAATACCTTATATAGGTGGAAGAATGAAAGTTGTTACCTTAATTGTAATATGATGTTGTATCCAGATGAATAGAGTAACTTTAGCTAAGGCTTTCAAAGGAGACTTCAAGTCCTTCGTTCAGATGCCAAATTGTTGTATTATTGTAGATAAAAATAAGAAAACAAAGAATAAAATGAATATCGCGTTTAGAAATAATTTAATTCATAAAGAAATTTTTATGCGTATACCACGAATGCGATTACAGCCCTCGCCTACAGCTTGCGTTGTAACTATCGCACTCCTTTACATTCACATACATTGCTACTATTAATATTACACATTCTTTAATAAAGTATGATTACACGAACTCTTAAATTTCAAGCATTACAGAATCAATAGCACAAAAAGAAGTGAAAAAGGAAGTGCACCCATGAGTAAATTCTAGTTGATCAATTATGATATACCAATTTGAATAGTTTCTTTCACATTATAATGATTAGCAGTGTTGCCAGGTTGGGCGATTTTTCCCAAAATGGGCGACTTCCAACATGATTTTTGCGATCGAAAATATGGAATGGTGACTACTCGCAAATTGGGCGATTTCTTACTATGCCAAAATATATAATAAATTCATTCAATATCACCCTTCTGACCAGTTTCATTTTTAGACATTTTTTGTTTTCGTGAGTTTTGTACGAATCAATGAATCATCAATTATTAATAACTCCAAAGAACTGGATTTCCCATCGTTCAATTCAAATTTAGATGATCGTAGAAATTGCTCAGGGTTTATTTATAAGTTTGGGCGATTTGGGCGAGTTGAGTCGACGAAACTTGCGACTTAAACCATGACAAACCTGGTAACACTGATGATTAGTGTTGCACGGCAACCGATACCATGAGTTTTAAAATGAGCTCATTGCTCTGCGATGAACTGTTCTAACAATGAAGGAAAAAATCGTGAAAATCATTCTTTACATCTCTTACAAGATGAAAGCAGGTAAGTTGCAATTGAATACATTTATGCAAAAAAGGCCTATGGTCATTATAGGTCATTTTGGCGAAAATAGGTGCAATATGATGGGATGTTCCTTCACAACTTACATCAAAATCTGAATAGAGCTTGAGGATGCTCAAGTTCTTAAAATTTGTAAAATATTTGTGTTTACACATTATTGCATGGCAAGAAATGCTATATTTGTTTTAAAGTTACCTTCTTGAGTGCTTTTCAGGAGAGAGAACGTAGAGATTTTTAGACATTGTATTGTGTAGCCTGTACATACCAAGGAATTAGCAACCTTATTTGCTTTTTTGCATCATTTATTAATGTAATATTTTCAATTATTCTTTACCATATTATGCTGCTTATCTAATAGGGAACTGCCCGTCCGTAGGACTGGTAGCAACGCCTCATTTTTTGATAAGTAAACATTTAAATAATGAAAGAATTGAAGAAAAGATTAATTTTTCTACAAACTCAACTCGGCACAATTTTAATTTAAAATGTGTGGCCATTGTAGAAGGAAAAGTAGAAAAGAGGAAAACTACCGGCTATAATGAGACACAGACTGCTTCTAAAGATGCTGAAAATCTAAGAGGTGTTTACTTTACTACATGCATCATAGCTACATACTGTTCTCTTCTTTTAGATGGAAGGGAATCCTGAAAGAAAAACCCGAAGTCTGTTAGATTTGTGGGAGTAAAGATGATTGAAGAAGCAATTTTGGGTAATATCAGTTTTCAATCTTCAAATACAGATAATGTACAAACATCGTACTTACCTTTACTGCATTTCTTTAGTGTATGTAAGGAATAGAAAAATTATATGCTATTATTTACAACCATCACTTTAAACCAGATTCAACTTAGATCTGTAATTTGAAAATGTTTTGTATGTTTTGATATTGACCAAACTCATAAATCAAGGAGGTTTCATGAAAAATTATGAAGATGCGGTCATAAAGTTGTTTGGAAAGCACGCCAATTAGCAGACCTCTGAGAACTTCAACGAGCTGTTGAGACAAAATATAAAAAATGTAGGAATATGTTTCATGTTAGCAGAAACTGTATTTTTAAAACTACCGAGTACACGTCATTTGTGCAGTTTATAACTGTATTACTCTTTGGAACCATCATGAAACCACTAACTACGTACATATTATGCACCAGTAAACATTTTAAAAACGATTGTGTATTGTATTACTCATTTTTGTACACACCGAAGTATCAACAAGACCAAAGTAATCAACTATATAAATTATCAAAAATGAAAAAGGATTACTTACATAAATTCTGAACAGCTGCATCATTGAAGAGGTAAGATGCCCGGCGAAACTCACAAGTCACAAGTAGAATTGTTAAAATGAAAATACTGCTAGTGCACAGAGAACATGCTTATTTATAGCCCCATCAGTGGTACCACAGACTGAAACTTAAAATTAGTCAGATCGATTTGCGAATCGAATCGCAGGAGTCATTCTGCCCATACTCTCACATCATTAGGAAGTAAGCTCGAGGTATCCCAAAGTCATTTCGGGAATTTTTTCTTTCGTGTTTGGGGTAGCACTGCCAGTTTGTTTGGGTGGCTTTGGCTATATATTCTCAGCTTTGTGGCAAGGAAAGACTGTGGCATGCTCATTTGCCACATTCTTATCTTAAGGGTTAGATGTAAGCTAGTTGTGTAAGGAACTGGTTCTGGTCTTCTTGGTTTTTCTTCTAGATGAAGGTATATTTCTTCATGTCTTTGTATTGGATTGTAGTTTCTGTTTTTAGTTTTTTGTCTATTATAGGTCAAACATTCGCTGGTATCGTTTGTCGTTTGGTTGTTTCTGGTTGGTTGTTTCTATTTCTTGTTTGTATTTTTGGTTTCGCTGGGGTATATTTCTTTGTGTCTTTATATTGGGTTGTTGTTTCTGTTTTTAGTTTTTTGTCTATTATAGGTTAAGGTGTATTCGCTGGTGTCGTTGGTCGTTTGGTTGTTTCTGGTTGTTTCTATTTCTTGTTTGTATTTTTGGTTTCGCTGGGATTATTGCTAGTGGTTTTTCCGCTTTCTAATCCATAGTCTTTAAAGAATTCTCTTGCTCGCTGGGCGGTGATTCGTATTCAGTGGGGGATCGTACATCGGTAGCTTCGTCATCCTTGAGTGCCCTTCGCAGGGTCTGCATTTGCAGACTTCGTTAGAAGTTTGGGAGAAGTGAAAGTGTATGTGAAGCCATTGGGTGCGTTTCACATGCACAGAGAGTAGTTTAGGTTGTCCCATTAGGTAAGGAACTAACTCCTCGCCTTAGCTTACGAGCCGAAAAGAGGGCACGGGCAGGGCCAGTTGGGGGCAGGTCCCGATGGCGCTCAACCGTGATTGAGGTTTAGAAAATTCGTGTTTTGAAAAATATATTAGAAATTCACGCACGCATTGTACTGTAGTAAAATTTGATTGTTATTTATTGTTAATTTGTTATTCGGTGAAAAATAATTATCACACAATTCACTCTATGTAATATTTGAATTATTGTTCCTCTACATATCTCCTGGGTCTTGTTTTTTTTATTTATCATGTCCTCCCAGAGCTTTTTTTATATTTTTAAGTTGGAGAACAATAAACCAAAGTCAGGTAAACTTTCACGATGGGACCTTTCTCGAATCTACTCAATGCCAGTAAGTAATAAAACCCAACATGAAAGATACATAAAAATTTATTGCCTTAGTCCTTGCTCCAACCTATTCAACACCACACATTATTTGTATCAAGTTTTATTGCTTAAACTTAAAGCAAACTTGTAATTAAGCAATAAAACTTGATGTAAAAGATATATGAAGGATGGAAATAATGATATGGGAGGTATCAGTGGTAGGAGTTTACCTTGGAAACTTCCCTAGCAAATTTTTATTCATTTTATCTTGAGTTATATTTCAACAACAAGTAGGTAGGTGTTAATTTTCTCATTTTAGCACGTTTATTTATTAAATGATACAAAATGAAATTTTTTACAATTTCTACCAGCAGAAGCTCGAAAATTCAAGTAGTAAGATACTCGGTTATTTACTATCGCACGAAACCAAGTACCTAACTGCCTAAATTTTTCTGGACACAGCATTGAAGAAATGACAAGGATTACGTTTCATTTTCTTTATTTGCATTACATGGGTGTTGGATGTTATAATTATGCGATATTAAAAAGAAAGATTAAGGGGAAGGGAAGGTTCTCAGCTTATACATAAACTCTGGAACACACTCCAGTCAGTTGTGGCGCTATTAGTATTGCGAATGGTAGAGACCACTGCAATTTATCCGGCTTAATGTCCATATCAGTATATCCAGTCGGTAGTTTTGACGCAGTGGCGATTGCAGAAAATGCTGCATGATTTTAATACATAAATTTTTTCAATTTTAAAAACTGATGAAAAATGTAAAACTAAAGACTAAAACTGACACCAATAGTACGAAAGCCCGAAATTTTTTGAATATACGATTGGAGGTCCTTTGATAACTTTTATTACTCTACCGCAATTGCCTTTTGGTTCAATGACCATAATTATTCTGTCGTTTAAGAATAGAAAAGTTTTTACTATCAATTTTTTTTACATTTTATCTCAATTGTACAATACTTTTTCATTTTTGTGTAATTTTTCATTTCTGGTTCTTCATTCCAATTTAATTTTTTACATCTCTTAGAAACTTTTCATCATTTTTGCTTGCTATTTTCCAATTTTTTTTCTTTAAGAATGCCCGAGCTCCAGCACAACCTTTCTCTTTCTCCCCTCTATCTCTTGAAAAACCTTACTCGCATCATAATTAGTTAAACTTAATAGATGAACGACCTTAGATAACTATGATATTGAAAGAGAAATACATAAAGAATGTAGATAATTCTAAGAAGCAAAAAAATCAAAATGTCATAGATAACAGTTTACCTATCTAAAAGAGATAATTTCAAATCACTTCCGAAATGTTCACAACGTTCTCCGCAAACGAATTATTTTGGTTACCTGCTTCGCGTGATTGAATGGATTTAATTTCATACGAAAGACTTTTATTAATCATCATAAATGTTACGAGTAAGGTAAACGGAATAAATTTGGAAATTTTCAAATTGCTTCTTCTCAACATTCCATTTATAATTGAATTTCCGCAAAGATAAGATCGGCGGTATCATCAGATCGAAGCTATGTGTATTCCGTCTCGAGTCAAATACATTTTATGTGCGTAAGTTACTCGCAAAAAGTGAATCGCGTTTTAAAATGTTTACTATCTTCAACGTACTAACTGTCCGCAAGTTCTTATTTATAATTTTTTCATTACAATTAGTGTGTTGTTACCATAAAGTATATAAACGAAAACCAATGAATAGATACAGAAAAATCGTCGGCCAATTTGTCACGAATCGTCCTCTCTCTTTTACCGCTCATCCCAATAAAGATATAATGATGGTTAACGTGATTAATAACAATAAGTATTATGCTTATGTTCATCAAATTCATCATAGGCTTTTCGATGACGAAACCGAGCATTATAAGAATGATCACCACGAAATACGAGTGCCTCCATATTCGACAAGTAAACTACTTAGATTGAAGCACTTTAGGTTCACTAAACGGAGTCTTATAACACACGACGAATGGTGTATACATTTTCGCTATAGAAATTCGAATTATACAGTAGCACCGGGATTTTTGTGCGATGTCGAAGATATAGATAAAATAATGGTTTTGTTGACTTGTGTGATAGATATGACAGAGAATGAGTTCATAATTAGATTACCTTTTTCTAAAGAATGCAGAGCCGCATTAATTGAGTATTAGATGATGATATCATTATTAGATGTATAAATTTAATATTAAGTTGTAGCATTTGTTTTCATTTATTTTACATGTTACTTAATATAAAAGGCAAAAATATTCGAGTTATACTTCCTTCTATTGACTTTGATATTAATTTCAATAGTAACCCGGATTCTCAATATTATTTTACTGTAAACCATAAACAAACATGGCTACGATATACATTTATGTTCTTCCTCCTATTCATTGAGGTTTTTATTTCGTAATTCAAGTAATAATTTATACAAATAAATACTATAAATATCATGGACACCATTCTTGAATTATTTTAATTTGATGAAAAACTTTTTTGGTTTTTTGTGACAAAATCAAGTCTCGCAAACTTTAAGGGTTGAGTATCTTACTACAGAGCAAAATTATTTCCTCATTTTCATGATTTCTGGTTCTGTAGTTGAGTTTTCAATAAAAACTAAGCTATTAAAGTCTATCTGATTGAGAATGGGGAAGGGCCAAGGAACGGAGAGCATTATATTTTTAGCTTTCATACCAATTGTAGTTGATGGGCTGAAGTCAGTTAACGATGTTTTCTCAATATAGCTAAGAAAGTCTTTTTAATAGATCTCCCAAAAAATAACCTGAATACTGCTTCAATATTATACCCAAATCACTGTAAACAAAATACAGACCTCCCTCGCTGCACAATATCAACACCCTTTATGACCTTCATTTACACAGACCTTTCTACTCAGTTCTTACCTTATGGAAACATGGTTGTACATAAACAAAAGTATGTATTGTTCGGCGATCCAAAATAGCGGCCGAATTCCATCAAGGAAACCTTGTGGAGGCTCAGTTTGCTCGAATTTTATGAATATAGACTGCATATAATCACTGAGACAAAGAAGTTTATCATATTCCAAATCCACTCTCATAGATATAATAAATGGGGAATGACAGGAACGTACCATCTTTAGATAAAATTAAAACAACATGTACATACTTTGTAATACTTAGTAGAAAAGAACAAAAGATACTTAAGATTGATAGAAGAATACGCATTTCTGCACTTCCTGTAGTATTTTGTCACCGATATTCACTTTATTAAAAGCTTCACTAAGGTCTGTGTAAATAATACCTACCTACTCATTTGTTTTTCATCGTCAACATTATTTGTGATGCATCTAGTTACAAATATAATTTACTAAACTCATAAGATGTGAAGTTCTTTGTAGCTTTGCTTTAATATAATTATTTACAAGGATATATGGTAAGGATGTCCTAATCATTAGTCATCAGCCCATCACACCTAAACAACATTATGTATTTTCGAAATATTGAAAAATCAGTCATTATTGAAATTTGTTGATATTTTAAAAAATGCTTTAAAAGTTCCATTCAGCAATGTAGGCAATCAATGTAGAAAACGCACAACCTATAAGATAAGATTAATCACCATATTGATATGCCTTAATCAATTAATCATTGAAAACATCAACCAAATAAGCGATGAAACCATTTCGAGTGAAACCTTGTTCGTGAACTTTCCATACAAAATTGTATTCTACATAATATAATGCTCATTATTAATAGAATAACACTTTGCCAATGTTTGTTTATAATTTTATCATTACAATCCGTGTGCTGTATTGTGGTGAAATGGTTCGAGAAACGTAGAAAAGACATAACCTTCGCACCTCGAGGACCAAATGCTTACATAATGAAACCAGCTCACTGGATGCAGGTTAACATAATCAATCAAAATCAGTATTCCGTTCTAGTGCATAGAATTTATCACAAACTCTTCGATAACGAAACCATGCATTACCAAGACGAGTACTTGAACGTACGTTTACCTCCATATGCAACGAGTAAATTTTTCCAGTTTAGTTACTTACCTTTACATCTACCAAAGTACACTCCTCGTCCCGGAACAAGGCTTTTTGATGAATGGACAATACATTTTCTCTATCGAAGTGTTAATTACACCGTAGCTGACGAATTTCTGTGTAATTTGGCCCCAGAAGATACGAAGGCTCCAGCATCTTATGTGATAAATATGAATGCAAATGAGTTGCGAATCAAGAAGCATTATACCGGAGAATGTAAAACTGAGTTGATTAAAGCTTAATGTAATAAGAGGAGTGTATAGTTATATCTATGGTGAATCTTAGAAAGAATCAAATGAGTTCTACTGATATACTTTTACGTCTTGAATGAATATGGTTGCAGGCATGTGGTAAAATTTTTGTTTCAAAGTACAGAGTGTAGCTCTATAATTATTTTGTAAGAATAGCACGTAAATAAAAACGCGTTGCAAGAATTATCTACTTACGATTTTTGAACAGTTCATCTTCAATGGAACATATTTTACTGGTGCACCGTTAGTTATATATCACAAAACATAAGAAACAAAACCACATGTAAAAGTATAAATTAATATACTAACATATCAATGCACAATTTCTTCTTTAAAATAATTATTCATTATTCTAAGTATTAAACTGCGCCTAAACCGCGTACTGACCCAAAAAAGATGAAGCATTCGCCTTCGCCATAAATGAACTCAGCGTGATAACACATTATCATTACAACACAATTAAACCAATCAGTGAGCCCTTTATCGATTGTTAAAATAATCGATTGTTGTTTACCTAATGAAAAAATATTGTATTTTTTATTTTGCAATAATTTATTCAGTTATATTAAAAATTTACGGTACCGGTACCTAATTTATTGAAATTTTATCATAAAAAATAATTTGAAACAGATCAAAAACACCCTGCATAGATATGGGTACATAATAAGTATCTATGGATACTGAAACTTAATCTTATTCAGAATTATCCGGATGAAATATGGCTATCTTGAACAAAACTGGTATTCAAAATTCTGAATTCAAAACATTGTACTTGCTACTGGATACTAATCAATTTTATCATTGATTTCACAAGTGTAATTCTCAACGTACAGTAATGATGAAGAGTTGAAGACATTTAACATCTGAGTCATCAAAAAATTGAATACCTAAAATTTAAAATCTAATAAGTAGTAGGTATTAAGTACCATGTTTTTTTCATTTTTTGGAGTGATTAAACCTTTTTACGCTTCATAATACCGGGTGACTACTGACTACTTGATTCGAGCACCACAAGCGCAAAAATTTTTCCCTGATAGAAATAAATTTTATATTTGAATGATGTTAGCGAGAATAAATGGCATGAATAATATTTATTTAGTGCTTAAAAGCGTTTATCAATGAAATGCAAAATTTTAATTTATACTTTCGTTGTCAAAAATGTATATATGTTTTGAATTTTTTCACCTTTCAGCTAATTTTTTCGCTTGGGTGCTCGAATTGAGTAGTCACCCGGTACAATACGTATGTATCTACCTTAATACTAGAAGTTGATTTTCATAGATAAATAGCCTTTCATTTTTTGATATTTAGGTGTGAATCATATACTTATTAAGGTCATCAACAATGAAATAGTTTGAATTAATATTTAATAGGTATCCGCTCAACCAAATATATTTAAACAAGGAACACACGGGTTTCCACCAAGTAATGTTTAATGGAAACTAGACCACCAAGGAAACACACGACAAAATATCAACCTACAAAATTAATAAAGTGGGGAGCAAAAAGCACATAAACTGAAAAAAAAACGTAAGTAGCAATGTCTTATTACTAAAGCTGAGTTTGTAATGGGGGCACATTTACACTTCCAGATAGTGCTGTTATAACCTCTTTGAAAATTCACTTATGTACATCATTAGAAGTTAAATTTACATAGAATATGTACGAGGTTCGCTCATAGTAACAGCTTTAACCATAAGTATTAGGTAAATTCAAGAAACTTAAATTTTTTCTGATCCACTTATTTCTCTATGGTTCATTACTCATAACTTTTTCTCGTAGATACCTATATCAATAAGTATTGACATAATAATTTCACGCTTGATCACCATGAAATCAAAATATTTGCTCTACAACTACAATGAGAGTTGCATATAAATTCACTATATGATCAATCACAATACATTCTTATCATCTTATAACAGCTCAAAAATCTGCCAGTTCTGTAAAAACCATTCACTAGCCCCAAACCACGAGTCGGTATATCTTTTACACGTATTGGTAGCATGTAAATACACATAACAACTCCCGGCGGGAACAATACCGCTTTGTATTATTTTAATTATTATTTGAAAGCTTGTAACCTTACTACTTCATTGATCACCCTGTGCGCTATATCGAACACAATAATAGGGTATACGTCGTTTGCGGTATCTCGTGACTGACAAGGTAGAAGAGGGATAGCAGGTGGCTTTATGGCACCTGTAACTCGCTGCATACGGTTCTCCATCGCCCTCTTTATTTTACCCTTATTTTGGTTTCACGACCCCTACTTCGTATGTCCGCGAAAAAAAAGTACCGTACTCCTTCCGGCTATTAGTTTTTTGATATTCGATTTATCGTGGCACCTGTTAACTTTCTCCAATTTATTAGTGTCCGGCGATCACGCATTCTTTGAATATGTCAATGGTAAGGGTGAGTTACTTGATTTTTAAATATTTTTTCAGTGCTATTTTAAATGAATTTGGATACTTCCATACATTGGGTGTGATAACATCAGCGAGATGTTCTTCCGAAGTAAAAGCCTAGTTATGGGGAGAAGCCAAATTTGAATTCTTGAAAAAATGGGCAAAATGGAGGAAAAGTAATTACCAATATTGATTTTAAGAAAATGTCGACAAAACATCGGTCATTCGAGTTGATGGAATCGCCGGCACGAATAAGATCAAAATTTTGAAGAATTTGAAAATTTAAACCCATCAATTTTTCAGAACATGAAATTTTTTGCTTTCGAAGGTTACACGTTGCAGTCTTGAGATTTAAAAAATTCCTTACCACAAATTTGTTGAAAATTCTCACAAGACGTCTTCCTTCTTTTTTTTTAAAGTGACAATAATTATGTAGCAAATGAATAGGTTTATAATATTTATGAGTCAGTTACATAGTATGAACTTGACTTAAGATCTTTAAAAAAGCTAAAAAAAAATTTGAACTCATCATTCAATTATAAATGAGTATTCTCGTCAACTTTGAGGACTGAAATTTTTTCACGTTTTCTAGGGGTCATTTCGAAACTACATATTTATTATTACGCTCTCAGTTTTCGAAAAACTCCTGCAATTCAAAGCACGAAAGTACCTACATGATGAAATCTTCACTACACCTTTTAGAATCACCTTATTACTATATTTATAAGCCCAATGTCTATTATATATGTATTTACGCATTAATTATTTTAAATCAGGCTTCGCTATAGTTTTTCTACAAACACGGAAACTATATAGAACCGCGTAACGTGAATTCTACGCAGCTTGAATTCGAGCTTCCTTAATGCCTATTTAATTCATTATTATTAACCCGGTATTTTACATTTTGCGAAAAATACATCGTGGAACAGGAAGAGAAAAGAAAATTTCAGGGTTTTTTCGCTTCTCTCCAATTGTGCAAAATATACACGGTAAAGAGAAGAGAAAGTTTGCGAGCTTAGACTTTGTTTCATATATAAGCGAAAGCGCTATATAGCATAGAATAATGTTAATGATAATCAACAGTAAGGGCTTAGTATACGCCTGTTTAAATATTTACAGGGCCATTATCATGGGCAGAGAGTTAAAGTTAGAGAGCGAATAAGTGGAGGAGCTAGTTTTAGAAGTGGTTGACAGAGGGCGTAAAGGGTGGAAGAATCACCTTGATTATCATTTCGCAGCAGCATCCCTTGTAATGTCTCAACCCTTTCCGCGGCACGAGAGAAGGCTGTGTGCGGCTATACCCGCGCCAACCAGCTATGAAGGGATTTAGTTTGGGGACTTTATGCCGTGAAATCTTGTTGTGCCCCTTTTACCTACGTCTTTCTAACCCTTTTACCATTACGATTATAATAAACTCCCCGACGCTGATGGGAAGTATTCTCTCGCCGCATATATTCCAGTATTATAACCCTCTCTTGCCTTTTGCTTTTGTCATTGCGTATTAGTATACTACTATTCCGTGCGGCATTTGCCGCCTTTGCTTTATATAACGTTGCAAAAAGTTACTTATCAGAACTGGCAAACGAATACGGTTACAATATCATTTTTATTGTCCTTTTCACGCCTTATTGGGGACGCGTTTTATTTGTTCATTTGTTCGGAATCCGATTGCTATATCGAGCGTAGTTAGCGACGATAAAAAAACGATTATCGCCCAGCTCGTTCGCGCCTCTCCTCTATAAATTTAATTCGATTCGCGAATTAAAATTGATTCCGCGATAACTTTCCTGCTCTATAAATAATGCAACGTTTCTACCACACGCGGTACATTTCAATTTATACGTACCTGCTTCGGGAGTTCATCTTGGAAAAAAACCGAATATACAACGATTTCGAAGGTAATAAAATTCGCGCTTCGAATCAAGCGTTGACTCTGGCGCGCCGTGCTCCCTCAAATCGAAACTAACAGAAAAAATTTACACGTCATTTTAAACGCTTTACGTCTGTCAGATAGCAAATAAGTAAGCGTAAAAAAACTACAATAGGTGGATACAATTGGAAAACTGAGCATAAAAGTAAAATCGTATATGGCGAACTGGAAACAGTGCAAAAGGCGAAAGAACGAAAGGAAGTGGAAAATACTAAATAATGCAAACTATAACAGATTCCTCACCGTAAAGGAATACCGGCTGCCACGGCAGTTGAATCTGGAGATCATCAAAATTTCAGTACCTCAGACCAGTAATGAGCAGATCTAATAAAAGTTTCACGGAAAGCAGATACAAAACGAAGCAAGAAAATGGAAGTAAAGAAAAACCAACGAAGATGCAATTTTATTCCTTTAGTCTTTAAGCCGATTTCATACTTCGTAAAAAAATCTAACTTTTATTACAGACACTGGTTTACAACTGATTTTATTACCGAGCCTATTTAACATCTATTTTACAGGATTAAGTCGCCTTTAAAACCGCTTCTTACTTGAAGGACAATTTTTAAACCTGCTAACTTATGTATCGAAAGCGCACTCCAGAGGGTTGTAAAAATCGTGGTATCAAGTACACAACTGCGATGACCTATTCTTCAATGCAAAGGTAGGTAAGGCTTTGTCTGAGTTTGAGTTTATATCTACACTGTCTCTATTTTTATTACCAGACCGAATGTTAAACATTTTCCTTAATTCATTAGGAGATTTGAAGAAATTTATTTATATTGAGAATATAATAATATACCTATTCATCAAGAGAATTTCATTTCACTTCTTTTGTTCCATTGATTTTTTTGCAATTAATTAAATTTTCAATCAAACTAGTTATGATTAAAAAATATCAAAGACACAACAAAGACTGCCAAAAGAAAGGGGAATATCAGACGAATTATCTGGTATCATAAATTTGAAAAGACCCGAAGATTCCAAATTTCAAATTTATGAAAAATTTTTTAAAATAATAATAAGTAAAAAATCAATAATATATTCAATTAAATAAATACTGTTAAAACTCAGCTTAGCAATTTAGTTTTCTTATTTGTTTCTATCACTTTTTAAAAATACTCAAAATCTTCAAAAATCATAGGAATATTTAATTCTATTTTTACATGGTTTTTCGTTACTAGGAATTTTAAAATTTTAGAATATTTGTATCAACTCTTCACTTATTTAATCCCTTATTTTTCTTGTTTTCCCCGATTCTAATCACGTAACTCAAGCTTTTTTCACTTTTCCTATAATCATCAATTTATTATCAAATTTAAAAAAAAAAAAAAAAAAAACTAAATTCAACCAAGTATCAAAATTGAATTTTTTACTCAATTCTAAATCATAATATGAATCATTCACTAATATAATAGCTAAGTATTACATCGTACTAAATCTTGGGAAGGAGGTCCAGGGGCGTTACTAAGGGGGGGGAGCTTCCCCCCCAGGTGTTTTGAAAAGTTGGGAAATTTATAATTGTTCAACGCTGAAATTGGGAACTTGAATTTCTTTTGGAAAAATAAGAACTCGAATAAATTCGAACTGATGCCAACTTATATCATGTATAGCGCACAACTAGGGACGCAGCCCCCTTGGCTTTTGGAAAGTTGGTAAATTTGGAGTTTTAGCGTAATGTGGGTAAACTTGACCACTTGTGCAGTATTATTACAGCTATTTTTAAATTTTTTTTGACGACTAAAAAAAAAAAAAAAAAGGTCAACAGTTGGTAAAATTTCACGGTATTAGTTGGTAATTTTTGGTTTTCTCTCCCCCCCCCCCGAAGAATGTCCTCGTTACGCCCCTGAGGAGGTCCGATCTAGTCGCTTACATTACAATACATATTTTTTTATTGCAGACACTGTGTTATAAATACTTTCATAAACAATGTTACCAACCTCTACGCATATTTCACAGGTTTTAAAATAAGAAGTAAATAAGTGCAGGTTTCATTTTATTTTTATTTTATCATCAGTTCTACTAGATTTTGTAGCCAAGTAAGTGAAACTTTGGAGACCTTTTCTCAAAATAATTACGTACTCGATATTACTTTATTTGCATTAAAATACTACTTTTTGTGAGAGTGTGAGAGAGCAATAAAATCTAATTTTAGAATCATTTTTAGGACGGTTAAATTAAATTTTATAACTGCTGATAATTATTAAATACAAATGTTTTCATAGCTAACTTATAATATATTTTTCGAATTTACTCCCCTCACCCCTCCTAAACTCTTCAAAAAAGTTATAAATAAAATCAGCCCTTATTTCATCTAATTTTAATTCATCATTTACATATTTTATGGAATTCTATGGCCAAAACTTGATGTACGTAATTTTCGTTCAATTAGAATGAAACCCTAACGCTTTAAAGGACATACGAGTATTATTGAATGACCGACCACAAGTTGATAAATTCTTTGTTTTTCTGGCGTCCATGAGATTAATAAGTAAAATCTAAGTTGCTTTCGTACCTCTAGCTATTGTTGTTGTACGTGGCTCGTAAAAAAAATTAAAAAAAAAATTAAGAAATAAATACATAAATAATAGAATACTCGGATGCTATCCATTTTTTTATTTTATTCTTACTTCTCCCCACAAGTGAAGCTTCCGCTACTACTATACTCGTACAAAAATTGGGAAAAGATGTTTAAAAATTAGAGAATTTCAAAAATAAAGAATAACAGAAAAAAATATATTAAATAAATATTGCTCAAATCACAAAATTTATATATTTACATCTAAATGTGAGAGAATTTTTCATTAGCGTAATATAAAAAAAAAAAATACATGATCAGAGGCCAAAAATAAATGCTGTTTTGGGAGATGGCATCCATCATGAGTTTAGCCCCTGCTATTAGCAATAAATGATTTTCAGGGTCGATAAATATTGAGTAATAATGCCAGGGACGTAATGAAGAAGTACCGAGATGATTCACAGCCCATTTCCTTTTTTCTTTTTTTTTGTGCCCCCCCCCCTCCTCCCAAAATACATGAAATCATCTGAAACAAGAAAAATTTCTAAAATACTTATAAAATATTATTATTTATTGAAAAAAAAAAATTATAAAATCTCTGAACTTAAATGCTGCAGAGCGTTTTTTTTTTTTTTTTTTTTCAGCGCAAAATTCACATATTTAGATTACTTTATGTCGTGTGAAATGAGTTCAATTTTTTATATTTTTTTGTCATTTTCAAACATACGAGTAATTTATTCTACACATTTTAAAACATTCAACGGAATTAATTGTTTTGAAATTTTTTATTTATGTAATTTATTTCTAAAAAAATTGATAGTCTTTCTTTCTGGATAATAAATGAAAATATTTTTCCAACCCATCTTTGGCCCCGGCCATAAAACCTCCAGGTACCTAATGTTACAGACTATGTCTACATCAATATAACTCTATTGGTCTAACCACCTCGATAATCTGCACAGCATCCATAACAAGTTCCAGATCACCATTCCCATCTCCCAGCATGAAAGACAGAACAGGTTTAATCTGACCACCGCCCATATAAACGATTGGCTGTAAAAATTTGCTTCCAGTATAAGAAGGGGAACGAAGGTTTCAATGCTTCGAATTAGAGACGATAAAAACCTAAGTAATGTAACGCCTTACACCTAAACCAAATAGTCTACCCACGTATCCAGCTATAGAAACAGTTTCGCTGCAGGCAAAGAAATATCCACAATTCTCCACAAGTAGGTATATACACGAGCAATGAGCATATCTTAATGTAAATAAAGCCGACGAAAATTCGCGGATCAGCACTCCTGGTGCGCTGTATAAATTTTCATGTATGAAAGAAACAGCAAATCTCACTTTGTTATTCATGCACATCATGAATTATGAACGAGCGAGTTACGTTTGGTAGCCTTTTAGCCGTTGGCTAACGGTTTCTAAAGGTACATGAAATGTAATATGGTAGGTACCAGTAGTCGAATCTGCTTATACAATTTTCCGCTACTAAACACAATCACATTTTTAAAAATTCAAGGAGCGACGCCTACGTAAATGCAAATTATAACGCTTCGACAAAGTATATTTAGTACGGATATTTCTGAAAGCGACTGCAAATACGAGGAGATATCGTGGCAGGGACTATGGGTAACTTGGATTTTTCAATTTAATTATCAACTTTGCTGATGTAAAATGGAAAAATCGCAAAAATTTATATTTTTTATCAAAAATGAACAGTATAAATTAGTAATTTATGGATTGCATACATAGTGTGGACTTAATTTGAGCTTTTATACAGTTATACTAACTGTAAGGAGAAAGAAATAATGTAGTCAATTGTCTTCAAAATAATATCATCTTTAAATTTTTTGTAACGAAATACTCATGCTTCAGAAACCCTGTAAAATAAAATTCGGTCATATTTTATATTATAAGTCCTAAAAAAGTCAAATTGAACCCATAACATACATGCAAACGATAATTACCAATATATTATTCATTTTTTAAATACAGAAATTTTGTGTTTCTTTCTTTCCTTTTAAGTCAAAAACATTTTAAGATTTAAAAATTTTGTAAATATATTGCGAAAATTTTTTATTTCTTTCAACGACAAAATGTAGCTTTTAGACTACCAAATTTTAAAACTTTTGAAAACTTATCTGATTTTGGCAAGTGTTCCCATCAACGTTAAGGACTAATTTTTTTACGTTTTCTGAAGATCATTGTCAAGTCGTCACTTGATAAGTTTATTGATCTTTGAACGATGCTAATGAAGGAACGAATACAAGGAAAGCTTTTTCTAGACAGAACAAGAAGCTTCGAGAAGAATCGAAACGTAAGGCAAGCGTCTTCTCGTATCGAAGTTCAGTGGAGAATGCTGTTCTTTCCGAAATACAGAATAAGAAAATAAACAGCACTCAGAGATTTTGAGGATATCAAAAAATTTAATTTTTATTTCGAAATGAGCGATAGAATATTTAAAAAATTAGATCCGATACAAACTCGATGCCACGGGGCTATCGCATCTTAAAGTGTAATCAAGTTGGTAACTATTGGTCTAGGATACTCTATTAGGATATTTTTTCTGGATGGAAAATGTGATACAGGCATCTTAATGTAGCAGTAGTAAGTTTTATTACAGGCAAGGTTTGAATTAAATTTATTATTGATGCGGAATTCAAGGCCGAGGAGAGTCAGAATAAGCTCTAGAGCAAGAATAATGTCTAGGCCTCTTTACAATTTTTTTTTAAATGTATAATGAAAATTTTGAAATGATTCAATAAACTAGGTATGGCTGTATTCAAATAGTGGACTTCACGATAATGTTGAACAAAAAGTGATATGTGTGTAGAAGTAGTACTGTAGGTATACCGCTACTTTTAAGTTTATCAACATGTAAATTTGATAAATACCTATTACCTACGTATGTTAATAATTTATTGAATAATAACATATCGCAAATGTAGTACTGCGAAGTAATACCGTGTACTAATACCATATGGAAAATCGTCGACGTACTGGTGCAGTGTAAACCCGCCTTAATCCTTTAAAATTCTGTTCTTCGTTCTGATTGGTTAATCTACACCAGTGCGCCGATTGACTGTTTAGTTTTAAGCGTTTTGTATAAATACAAGCACGTTTCAATATAAAAATCAGTAGAAGTTCAAGTTGGTTTTCATTTGCTAGTTTATTAATAATATTATTATAGTAAAGGGATTATCACCTGTTCAATATAATTCGAATCAGCAACCAGGTCGATCATATCGACTGAGTACTAAATTAACCAGATCGCGAATAAATCGACTCAGTACTGTCTAGCTGGTACGGGCTCAACTCAGCGAGGTACTATACTAGTAAATCACTCATATCCTCGCATCAATCCTACCGACTCGGGCCATTGTTCAACTCAGCATCGTCGACTCAGGCAATCGCTCAACTCAGCCATTTGGGGTAAATAAACTGAACTAAAAATAATACCATAGTCGTGACAGTGTAATCCGACAGTACAAAAAAATAAAAATAAATTCAAAGCACAAAATTTCAACTTTCTATAAAACTTTAATGGAAAATTTATGAGAAACAAAGTTGTAAAAAATGAAATTTTCCACAACTTTATTCCTATACATTTTCTCTTCACGACCCTTTATTCCCCAGATATGTGCAAGAAACTAAAACATTTTCAACTTCAAAAGCTTTGACTTGAAAAACAATAGGGCTCTTAAGCTTCACTTCTTCTAGCTAACTACTAAATTTAGAGTCAATCCATCACATTTTACTCGAGTTATCGTCGGAGATTAAAAACATCGAACTTTCAGAGAACAAAATGTAAACAGTACCAATTATTCGACTCTTTAGTGTAGAGTTCATTTCTCTGTAAAACTATGAGCTTTCGTGAAAATTTCTATGAGAACCAAAGTTGTAGAGCTTGCAATTTGCAACAACCGAATTGCTATTCATTTTTCCCCGATGCTTCGTTCTCGAGATAATTAAAAAAAAAAAAAAAACACTAAAAAAGCTTCAATGTTCAAAACCTCGATTTTCAGAGAACGGATCTACTTCAAAAACAATAGGGCTCTTAAGCTCCACTTCTTCTACCTATCTACCAAATTTAGAGTGAATTCGTCAAAACAAAAAAGCCCATAGTGAATACATTAGTGAATTTTAGTTAAAAGTCAAATGCATTGAAAAAAATAATTAGAGTTGTGAAAATTTTTTAGACATAAAATTTAGACTTTTAATTTCTCTCAGAATCGTAAACTTGAGGGTAATCTCCCCCTCTTGTCCTTTCATCTCCCTTACCCTTGTATAATTAATCATTTATGTTTTGTATTTGACTTAATTTTGGGTTGAAAATGGTGAAATTCTATAAATATTTTCAAGAGCAAAAAAACATACCAAAGGGGTATGTAAGAGGAGGAAAGTGAGGTGCGCAATTGCGCATCTCAGTACACCAGCCAGTCTGTACCTCTTCATATCCAACTTATGCTAGCCTCCTAGTGCCCAGAAATAGACCGACGGACCTGTAAGATGAGGAAACTGGAAGATAATGGCATCTTAGTATCCCAACCAGTCCTTATCTTTTCATATTCGACTTATCCGAGACTTCTACAATGTAATCAATATAGTCACATCCCATGTGGAAAAATTAAACTTCCACCTCACACAGATCGAAATATAATGCCCCAAATTGAACGAAGGTGCGGGTTTATCGTCGAGAAAAGAAATAAAAACCGCTTTCGGATAAACCGTAAAAACACATTTGTTACTTCTTCGTCGAATTACACGTATGTGTGACGTTTAAAGTTTGCGACAATTTAAAATATATAACTTTTTACGAAAAGAAAAAGACCACTAAGCGTGAAGTTAGAAAAGGTTGATGGCAGATTCGTTTTATAATTTACGATGTTTAGAAGATACCTGTCAACTGATTATGTGAGAAGCGACGAGAGAAGAGAACGAGTTGGGCGAGGGTTCGTATACCGAAAAGGAACTCCGCTGCGAACCGTCATGTTAAGTTATCTCGACTGACTGATGTCAAGACTCCCCTTAATTCGACACGGCACTGATCTCATTCTCACTTTCACTTTAACATTTTTAACCCACTAAAGTGTAAAAGTGTTTCGATTAAGCAGACATTTTGTTTTGATTTTACGCGCCTCTCTCTCTCTCTAACCGTATGGGCGTGATATTCTCGTTTATAACGCCTTGTGCATCACCGCAATTATGACATTTTATTACACTTCCGAATCCGTTCTTTTAAACGGGAGGTGAAAAGCGCCAGCTTTGACTCGAACTTTTTACCTAATAAAAGAAAGATTTTCAAGGATTAAATTTTTTTTCGGTCGAAAAAAGTTTTCGGATTTGCGTTGAATTATTAATTGGTAATGACGCTAGTGCGAAACTTCAGATAACGCTATTCGGTAACCTTTTTCATTTACGTAGCCGTGACACTAGTCAATTAAATCCACTGTAGTAGGATTTCCGCTCTCGGGTTTTTTGAGTATAGGAAAAAAAAAAACTATATGGTTTTCATTTTCACAGGCAACTCTCTATCTCTACGCCATTAAGTGGAATTATATTCGCTCTTAATAGCTAATAAAATATCTATATACACAAACACCACCCCTGAAAAATAGTTACGCTTCATTTGACAAATCCTGGCTTCGAAGAATAGGCAAATCCCAATAGAAAATGTATCGCCGGACTGGTCGCCGCGTATGAAAACTACGTTATTATATAACGCCCAGGATGAGGGAGAAATCTAAACTATAGAAGTGGTAAACGGCACCTGTTCTTAATTTAATTCAACATGTCCCTTTTTTTCACCAGCCCCTTCTTATTATGCTTTATTTCACCACTTGTTTCTAAATCACGAGAATATAGTACGGGTCCCTCTCGAAGTATTATTTCATAGGCATAGTCTATAGTGTGTATATGTTTCAGTTTTACATCTATACCCATCAAATGTAACGTGTATAGTGACGTATTGGTAAATAAAGGGAAGCTAAATATTTTCTATCCGTCTAAATAGTCTGCTTTCCTACTTTTGTAATCTTTGGAGTTGAATGTGTTTTTTTTTTGCGAGTAACGGGGTGTATTCACCATCTGCGGTGCTCGAAGTGGGGTTTGTCGCCGCGAATATGCTATTTTATAATTCATGGTGTAGCACTTTCGATCGTACTTTGATTATCATGTTGTTATGGAATTCAAATGTAGTCAAGTTGGTCTTTTAAAAATGACTGGAGTTTTGAGACTAAGTACGTTGAAAAAAAATCACCAACATAAAGGGCTATTACTCATTAAATTGAGTAATTATAAATATAAAATTGATAATTTCTTTAATAAATAAAAAAAAAAAAAAATTTATAAAAATAAATACTTATTTCAAATAATACTGCCTCCTCCATCGAACAAATATGTAAGCTACATTACCTCTTTATTCCCAACAATTCATTATTTACCCCAAAACAATAACATCACGTGTCAGCTTCAAAAAAATCCTAAACCCATCATCTCAATCATAACAGATTGAAAGAAAAACTAAATCAAGTCCACCTCAACCACTTCTCCTCGTCCTAAATCCTTGTTCTCACTTACCAGTTAATGTTTATCCATCGTACAAACGCTGCTCTAACTATTAGGTATAATTTCATCGGTAACCATCTGTTAGCCGCAGGACGTCGCGACGTGTGCACTATGAAACTATACAATAAGGGTTAGACAGTATCTGCACACCGATCCTTTTTAATATATCAATCTGAAGTGGTGGGCAGAAAACCAGCTTATAATTTGACGCAAACCCTCTTAATGAAAATTTAATATCTTGTTGTTGTTAATATTGTCCCGAGGGTTAAAACAACTAATTTTAAACGAACGGCCTTCGTGACATGTACGATGCTTTAGTTGAGTGTAAACTTGAGAAATTTACTTCAAAGGGTTGGCGCCTGGCGGTTTGGGTTTGAGAATAAAACAGTGACGACAAAATCTGACGTTCGGTTCTGAGCTGCTGAGATGGGACAAAGAATTCGCAGATTTGAATTTTCATTTAGAAAAAATGTAGAACAAGAAAGAATGAAAATTCTAAAAATAAAAATAGAAAATCCCAAAATAAACGATTCTAACGTGAAAAATTATTGGAAAATCAAAAAAAAAAGGAGAAAATGAAAACTGAAAGTGTTCAAAAATAAAATATAAAAAAATAAATGGGCCGAAAATTTGAAAAAAAATTTTGAAATTTGAAAACCTTTTGAAAGTGAAAAATGTGCAAAAAATGGTATATAGTTTAAAAATTGAAACTGTTAAAATAAAAAAAATGTTAAAAATTAAAAAATAGGGTTCTCATAATAAAAAATTGTTCAAAAATTATTAAATGACCAAAAATGAAAAGTTCATAAAGTAAAAATAATAAACAGTTAAAACATTAAAAAACATCAAAATTAAAAAATATAAAAATGACGAAGCACTTAAAATAAAAATTATAAAAATAATAACATGTCTCAAAACGACAAACATATTCCAAATAAATGAAGAAATGTTCCAAACGTTAAAAAAAGAAAAAAATGTTAAAAAATTTAATAAACACTAAAAATAAAGCATCATTATTCCAGCTCGAAAGAATTATCTCTTCTAGACAGAGCTGATGAAATAATGATCCCCCAACTCAGCGTTGACCACACAAAACTTACCCACAGCTATTTACGTTTACGAGCCCCCAAACCTACGTGTCAGTCTCTTTCGCTGTTCTAACCTGAAACCAAATAGACTTAATCTCAACCTCTTTGAACATACTCCCTCAATATAATAAAATAATTTAAAAAATAAATAATTAAATAAAATAAATACGAAGTATAAATAGCTCCAAAGAAATAATAACTTCTGAAAATTAAGAAAAACCTAAAAATAAACAATTTTTTAGCGATGAAAAAATTTCTAAACATTGAAAAAATTTAATTCAAATGGAAAAATGTATAGATGTCCAAGAATGAGAAAATGTGAAAAAAATTCCCAGAGGAACAAAAAAGAACAGAAATTGTCCTGAGCCTAACCTACCTCTCCACTATGATGCAATATTAAGATTAATTTTACTTATTTTGTATTTTCCAACATCATTTGGCTATTCTAAAAAAAAAAAAAAAAAAAAAAAAACATGAACATTGTAATTCCTTCCACGTTTTGATTACTGCAATTAATCGTACGTAAAAGACGGAAAAACTGCCGAACAGAGACTTCTAAAGGAATTAAATGGAGAGAAAGATGCATTCATTTTTTCGATAGTAAATAATAAAAAAATATGCCTTCTATTGTACTAAAGATTTTTGAAAAAAAGGTCATAAAAAAATACAAAATTTTTTAAATTTCTAAGAATTTTAAAATTCATAATGAAGATCAAAAATTGTACATTTTTTCTAATCTCATTCAGAAAACTTGGAAAAAGTCAGATATAGCTCTTCTAAAATATTTACTTGAATCATGTTTTAAGGGAGCAAAAACTTTAATATTTCTACCAACAATAGTAAACATTTAGGCCCTGGAATCCTGTAAAACTTTTGAATTTTTTTCGTGAAAAATTTTTCATAGGTTTAGAATTGTAAAAAAATAATTCAAAATCGCTTTAAAAAAATACATATTTACCTCAAAATATTTTAAGAAAAATCTGATCACGTTCATAAATAACTATAGATTTTTCATAGTAAATATATGAAGAAGTATGCTATAATTTTATGAAATACGTACATCATATAAAGCATGAATGTTCTCATCAGATAACTCATTTTTGAAAATACTGAAGCAAGTATTTTAATCACCAACACATCGCTGCAACTCTCCACGAAAGTATATTCCTTAAACACGTACAGAAATTGCAGAAACCTTCAAACTTTTTTCATGAATAAAAGAAAGCTCACCTTATCACCTCTCGCTTAGTAAATTTGTTTAAATCGAAATAACATACGTACACACCTACACATAGTATTTTCCATGCTAAAAGAAATTTTTCTGGCTTACTTAAACTGATATAATTATTACAACCGTGCCTCTAGCCATAGCTACCGTGCACAGCACGTAAAAAAGATAAAGAAAGAAAAGGCATAATATTTTATCGAATGATAAAAATTTCAAATTCACTTCACTGAAACGCAATAATGTATCAAATATAACGTAGTTTTTATCTCCTATCATAATGTAGCTGAGAAAAAAAATCACGATTTTCTGAATTCTCAGCACACTAAACGAGGAATTTTATCGAACGATAACAATTACTGACTTCACTTTTTGAAATTCGAAGAATTCATATAAATAGTGCTTATTCTTCGTTCTCCTTAAAAACATCCGCCTAAATAATACAATGAATCGCGCACATTTCGTCAAACGAAAACGAAAAACAATTCTCTCGAGCTTCGTCATAGTAAATTCACATCGCCTAAAATAATATCAAGTTCAATACCATTTCAATTTAAGCGCACACTATTACACTCGACAATAAAACAATACCATTCGAAGATCACAATTTTTTTTTTTTAATCTAAATAACACAACAATGTCATAAATGCGATTCACGCTTATGATGAAGTTAACATTTTACGAGAAGCTAATAGAATGATGACAACTATAAAAAAGTTAATTAAAAAAAAATCACAAGGCAAGTATAAAAGGAAAAAATATTAAACTTAAATGATATAAATAGGTAACACAGATACAGTGTATAGTTGATTTTTTTGGGGAAGAAATGCATGATTCGAAAATTAATTTTTCGCTTTCTTTAAGTACGATAATAGAAATACTGAATATTTTGAAAATTAACATTTTTTTATTGTTGTATCAACGGAGCGAGAGTATTGATTTTTTGTATTTATTCTTGTATTACGTAATTAAATGAGAAAAAAATATTAAGTAAAAATACGATGAAGGCGAAAAACAAAATTAAAAAATTACATAAATAATGTAAAATGGTAAAGCTACATTGGTATTTAAAATAGTACTAGACTGAATTAAAAACGAAATTTTTATACAAGTAAAATATAAAATTAGAAACCATAGTAAAAAAAAATACAAAATATGAAAGTGGAAGGAAAGCGTGATACAGATGAAGTACTTCTCCGATTGCCTAAAAACCTTATTTCAACAATGAGACAGGAGGTAACAAGTCACTTTGCGGATATTGTCCTAGTAACATAGCAGCAATCCATTTGAACTGCTCTTCCTTGTTTGTGCCGGCTATGGTGTAGCCGAAGTACGGGGTTTCTTTCGTTCTGCAAATATATCAACATATTTAGGTAATTACATGATTGCGAAAAGAAAGAAAAGAAATTGCGACGTGTCCATCTGAAAGAACTCATTAACGAGGTCCTTAAACTCACCTATTTTGTTTTTCAGTTTTGTCAATAAATGTAATTGCCCATCTACAATGGAAAAAAAATTAAATAAATTTTCAAAAGGTAGACAACAAAAAAAAAAAAAAACAATTCACTTCATTTGAAATGCGACAAATAAATAAAATCAAACGATTTGTTACAAAATGGAAAATTAACGTACCTGGTTTTCGGATCTCTTTTCGGTTCGAAACCTAAATACCACACGATATCTTCGATAGGCCACTGTTTGATTTTAACTGAAGTCTGTAAAAACATCGTAAAGCTATTAGTGGCTCAACATCAAAAATAAATATTACTCATTTGCTAAACACTGCTTAAATCACCTTCTTATCTTTAAAGTAGTTCAGTTTAGCTTCGCTGAACTCGAATATATAATTTTTGAAATTCTTCATTTTTCGATCGGCGTATTTCAATTCTCCGCTTACCGTTAATGGAGGTTTGGCCTGCGTGAAAAAACCCATATATTTTCCCTACGTTTATCTTTTACAATAATCATTACATAAGAGTACGAAGTCTTGCACTCACCAAAGGATAAACCTCTTTAATGACGCTATTAGTGGATAATAGCAAGTAATTTTCTTTCCTATCCTCTTCGTCCCAGTATCCCCATCGAAGCACAGAATCGAGTACCCGTTCGGTATGATGCATCGGCCTCATTAAGGCTTCGTTACAAACAACCTCTTGTAAACATAGTTGATGAGCTTCCACGTTCATTTTGGAGGCTAGTTCTTCGCAAACCGATTGACAACATTTATTTGGATCGATCTGAGCGAAATGAAAAATTCGTTTAGTTCTCGATAAGGTTACAAATTTCTCATAGACTACTTTCTATGGCCAATTTTCGTTTATTGTAAATTTTGAAAACGTGATTGCAAAATATGCGGAATAAATAAGCTCAGAGAAGCGATACGTTGAATATACCACATACCTACCGCCAAGTGTGGCTGATAAGGAGATAGGGGCTTTTGAAAGCTCTACATTTATTCATGAACGTACTTTTTGGTGCCAATGGGAAATTGATTTTATGAATTAAGGAAGTCTCAAACATGAAAATTATGTAATGTCCACAACTTCACTGTATGTCAATGGGGTATCAGCTCCCATCAAAGGTTCGAAGCTTACATTATCAATCTTCCAAAATGATCAGAAGAATTCAGTTTTTGAAAAATTTATCATCAGTACACTACTCAAAAACATACTAAAATTTCCATACAGTCCAACATTTTTTATGAGTTCTAATTAAGAGAATAAGCTCCTAAAAAAATGTGTTTTTCGCATTTATCTCAGTCAATATAAGTTATACAAGAAAAATAAACAGGAACTAAATTAATCTATAATTGATACCAAATAAAAAAGGTTTTATTCATTTTCACAATAAAATGTTTTTCAAGATCAAAAAATTACTCATCAATTTATTTTTTTTAAAGGATATTTTAGCATGTTCATTTTGGTAAGTTTTTCCCATTTATCTCAATATGTAAAACGTTCATAAGAAAAATGGTAATACATAAAATTATTCCAATTTGGATTTCCTACAAGAAAGGTTCAATCCAATATCTTTATACGATGCACTAAAATGCTGAAAGATGTTCTTGATTTAAAGTCAAAAATTAGAACTTGCTCTAACCGACCAAACAAAGGAAGTTCACGACTTCGCGAGTTACTCAATCAAAAAATTAATTATAACCTTTCTTACTATAAATTACAGATAATTAATTTTATACATAAAAGTTTTTCCCCAAAATGTCGTATTAATCGTGAAAAATGCAAAACCGTTAGTAAAAAATGTGCAGATATGATACCAGCGATAAGTAAGGATCATATTTTGGTATTTCAGAGTATTGTACACAAAAAATTAATTAAACCTTTATTTTAGAAAATTAAAAATAGGATAATTTTAAATAAAATCATTTTTTTTCTTTTGAATAACATAAATACCGAAATGGATGGGAAAAACTTACTAAAATGAACAAGTGAGCATGCTGAAACAATATTTTTCAAAAATAAATTGCCAAGTGACTTTTTTGCCCTTGGTGAACATTTTATTCCAAAAATGGATAGAACCTTTATTGTTTATAATCAAAAATAGAATAATTTTTTTTCTGTTCATTTTTTTGTAAGATTTACATTAACTGAGATAAACGACAAAAATGCATTTTTCGGAGCATTCATCTTCATTTGAGGCTTTTTCTTTTTAATACTTGGTAACCGAGAACTGTGAATGAAGCCGTTTTTTGAACCATCTACTTTAAAACCTTATGGTTCACAGGATGCAGTATATCATTCTCCAAATAAAGAATAGATCCTCATTTAGCATAAAAATCCACGAGGGTGTCAAAGTTGCCATTTATAAATACTTTTGAAAGAACACTATTCAATAATATTTTTTAATGAACCAAAATGATCTAGTATAATTACTCCAAGCATTCTATAAGAAGAATTATTTTGATTATGGACCCATTTTGAGGTGATGAGGAGGGTTGTTAATTTAGAAAAATTATTGAAATCCTTTTTTCTTACCCTCCTTTTGAGGAACTCTTATGTGTTTTTCATGATACAAACTATTTTGAGAATATACAATACATAATCCACGAAAATTTCTGCCTGATAAAAAGGTGGTGGTATCGAAAAAATCGATTTTCAATTATTCTTACTTTTCCGCACCCCCCCCCCATCCTATAATAGATAAGGAAGTAAATTTTACCATAAATTTTTTCATCTTCTCAGTAGATATTCTATAAGGAAACATTACCAAATTCCAAAAAAAAGCTGTCTGTCATTATTCCATTTAGAAAATGTACAACTTTGAGAACTCCTAAAATGGGGGTAAAGTCTGGTATAATAAAATAATTCATGCCAGAGTACGTATCGTGTTCCATTTCATAGCACCCTGATAAATTTTCAAAGTAAATTTTATTTCAAAATTGTGCAAGATTCTAATGCGATTTAACAACAGGCATATCTGGTTTATGTGAAGTAAGCTATGCCTGTTCTTAAATCATCTTAAAATCCTATACAAATTTGAAAAAAAAAATTAAAAATCTGTAATTTACGAAGTAAATTAGTTTTGATGCCATTGAATGGAAGATGACATCTTGACGTGAAATTTCTAATTATTGAAGATTTTACCCTATACAGGAGTTCCCGAAGTTGCACATTTTCACATTAGGACAAGCCTAAAAACTTGTGTTTGAAATTTAGTAAAGTTTCCTTATAGGATATTTGTTAAGAAGACAAAAAAAAAATCAACGTAAATTTTACCTACCTACATACCATAAAAGGGGGCAGAGGGGTGAGCGAAGAGAGGCAGAAATGATTGAAAATCGATTTTTTTGATACTAGCGTACCTTTCCATCGGGCACGAACTTGTATGGATAATATATAACCAAAATACCTTTAAACCATGAAAACCATACGAGCGCCTCGAAGAAAAGTGCAAGGAGAAGTGGTTTCAAAATTTTCAAAAATTAACAACCCCTTCATATTTTGAAAATAGTTCGATAATTAAAATAATTCTTATACAATACTGTGAGTCATATTCGATAATTCTGAGCCATTAAAAAAAATTAATCATTGAACAGTGGTTCCAAAAATGTTACCAAGGTTCAATTTGGACACAACTTACTCATACATATAAGTTTATGCACGCCAAATGAGGGTCTATGCTTTACTTGGGGCATCATATACCACAACCTCTGGCCCATTAAATTCTAATTCCAAAGTAGGTTGTCCCAGCAGAATTCTCGTTGTTTATTTTTCACGTTTCCTACCATTTGCTTTACACCTTTCATAGCGTGTGGTACCTCGCTGAATAGAATTGAGGTTGGAAACAGGCCTGAGCAGAGAGGGTGAGAAGGGGATTTCGGCAGGCCCGAGTTTTTTTTTAGGGCCCGCGACTTGACGCCTCGACGCAACGGCGCTAAAAAGTCTGCATGCTTTACTACCTCAACAATTTTTTTTTTGTTCTTATGACTTTTCCTCTAGGGCTCAGATTTTCACCGCACAGGCCCTGGTTGGAAACAATTCATAAATTTCATATCTGAAAATTTCTCAATCAAAAATACTAATGTCACCAGGTTCCCAAAGGCCATAGCCACCAACCAGTACTGCGACAGATTTTGACTTTCTATAAGAACCTTTGATTCCTTAATGACTGCACTAGGAAATAGGACATAGCTTATACAACTTGGAGGTTCTTGCAATTTTTTCAATTAAAAAAGTTCATTTTGTAGAACACTATTTGCCCTACAGAAAGTAAGATCGACTCTATTATACTTACAGATACGTTAACTAATTGACCGCTCTCTTTCGAATTCAAGTAAATCCATACTTTCAGATCACCGGATGGCTTGAACGACTGAGGAATGACCGAATTAGAGTTATCGTATTTTTCGAGCACTTCGCGTATTTTATTTTCGCGTTGAATTTCCTCATCGTCAACCAGGAAGAGTTTCGGGTACAAGTAGATTAAATCAGCGAGTGCTTCGCATTCGCACTTCGACCATTGATTAGATTCCGTATTCTGCGAATTATAAGGATAGATTGAGTAATTAATAACTCCGTAGGTTCGACGTGCATCAAAGGATCGAGTTTTCTAATCTAATTTCAAAGATCATCCGTTAATTAGGTCGATAATAATTTATCATCGAATTAAGACGTCGAATAATGGAGGCAATAACTTGTCATAATTACTCGTCGATAATTTATGAATGAATTACCAAAGGTACGCGATTACTTACAATTAATAAACGTAAATCTATTAAAAAAATATATCCGCAACGACGCATGAAAAAAAAAAAAACGAGAAATTAATTAAAGACACGTATTAATCAGATTAACCTGAACGACGAAAACTTCCGAACTCTGGTTTACGATATCTTACCTCCACGTGCATCAACGTAGGGCCCCAAATGGCGGCTAGATTTTCAACCGGCATTAAATTTTTATCGTGTTGTTGATGGATAAAATAAAGATGTCCGATTAATTTACGAACGGTAACATAATTCACCGGCTTCAATTGCTCCATGATATTACGATACAACGATAATTTATCTTCTTCCGAGCATTCGACGGCTGAAACATACGACGCTTATCAAACCCTCGTTCCATTCGTTGCTACGACTTCCCAAAATTCATAATTACCCGGCGCCTTGCACAACTGTTTGTGTAACTTCGTCGTCAACAATGGTTCCGGTAAATCGCGGAAAAATCGTTTCAACACGTTGGCCACATCGTATTCCGTGTATTCCTGCCGGCTTATCTGTACGGACCAACTATCCTGTCTGAATTGCGACAGTAACCTTGTGACGTTCGAATTAGAACCACTTTGCCTGTATATTCCTTTGGACATGCATCCTGTTATCATACCATTGACGGGTTATTTGTATATATTGAAACGTATTACGAAATATTTATTACACGTCGCGTCTATTTTCATTATATGTGTAAATTATCGCGTTCCCTTTTTCACGTGCTCGCCAAGAAAGCGAGGCGTAAAAAGCCACGAGCTCGAGTGCACGTTCATCGGCTCCGCCACCATTTGCGCGTTTCTTTTTCACCGATACCATACGTTTCGAACAACGTGCCCTATTGTAGACAACTACATCGTATTATTTTACCGCTTAGTCATGTAAATTTCAAAACAACACAAAGCATTAACCAATCCGAGAAATAACAAAGAACGCTGATTAAATAGTCACGTAGATAAGCGAAATGCGCTAAAAAATAAATTCGATTTTAGATAGCGGTTCAGTGCTCAAGATTAAAGAATACTCAGACGTATTTATTTATTTTAACGCGGAATTATTGACACTTATCAGTCGTTAGTTGTGGGCAACGTATGTTTAACCCACTAAGTACCAGGTGGGGTCTATATTGACCCCATAAACATGGTATACGTTAAAGACCAGGTGGGGTCAATATTGACCCCAACACAGTATTACGCTTATAAAAGTACAACGAAGTGACATTTTGTATCTCTATTAATGACAACACTGCTTCGTTGTATCCCGCGCGCTCACGTGTGCGCGCACGCAGTTATAGGAAAAAAATTGACAGAACTTATGTAAAATACTGTAACCGGGTGGCTTCAAATCCGCTTATTCAATTTAATTTTTATTGTCAAGTTTCTCAGTTTAAAAATAAAAATAAATACTACTTCAAAGCGTGTAACTAGGTGGTTCAAAAGGCGCTCGTTGAATTTTATTTTTTATTTACTAATTTTTTAAATTGAAATTGGAAATTTAATTCAATTTAAAAGGAAAAAAATGTTGAGTAACAAGCCCAAAATACACGCTTTGTAGAATAAACTAAATGATTTTGCACGCATCTAATACTCAAAGACGAATGTTGTATCTTCGTGTATAATCATTATGTTCGTTATTGATAGTCGGCGCGACACAAATTTTTGGCTATTTTCACGTTTTTTTTTCTTTTCTACACATTAATGGAAGATTGGGCGACCACTCGTTTTCGATGTAGATTTTTATTCGCTATAAATCCGCTTGACGCATCTATCCGAATGATGACAGTTAATGCTGATTCAATTTGAAATTCTGAATCATAAAATGTAGAATTTAATGTCTTCTTTAAAAATATTAAAATACTTTTTATTTTTATTTATTTATTTTGTAAAATGGCGAATTATAATTTTAAGGTGGCCCATACATAAAATTAATTTGGAAACCTAGATCTCTTTTTTATAGCGAGTAGCTAATCAACGCATTCTAAAATACAATTCGTACAAATCTGTCTGCGGTGTACACCACAAATGGGTATTTCGCAGATTACGCAATGTATTACCGCTTTTCTGTCTTGACTTCGACGACAAATGCGACATCTTTCTCTTCGTGGTACTCCTGCTGGTTGTTGGGGTACTCGACGATTTTCTGCAGCGTCTAATCCTAAGTATATGCGAATTCTCGTCTTGATTTCTTTAGTTAAATGGGGATTTTGTAGTCTTTCTACAATGTGAGGGCGCGTCATCGTGTCAACAACCTCTTTTCCAAATTCGAATTTCGAGAGAGTTCCGCCATTCAAACGATGAATTATAAATGCATTGTGGAAAGCGATGTCCAAAATTCCAAAGAAATAACGTAGTGTCCACCTCCTTGTCTTCCTCGCTGTTGACCGCGATTTGATGGACTGATTAAAACTGTCGACACCGCTCTTTGTACGGTTGTAACTTATTACGATTTTTGGCTTGCCGGTCTGTTCATCAATTTCTCTTGCCTCACCAACATGCGCAGTAGATAAAATTAAGACGACTTTTTGGTATTTTGGGACAAATGCAGTCATAACTCTATCATTTTGAAAAATGAATCTTGATTTCCTTACATCTCCACGACCAGCGCGTAGCATCATATCGGGAATTTCGGGCTTATTCTTCCTCATGGTGCCTATCATGGTCAATCTTCTTGTTAGTAGTTCTGTCGCAAGTTCATTGCTTGTAAAATAATTATCTACAGTTATGGTTCGATTGGTGTTGAATAAGGGTTCTACCAACTGCATCACCTGTGTTGTTGGAATAAGAAGATTACCGCTTCGTTCTTCAGCACCAAGGTATGGATTCCCATTGAAGAAGTAATTTGTAGCCGCATCGCAAAAACTCCAAATTTTTAAGCCATAACGATCCGGTTTACCAATCATAAATACTCTAAATCCGCATCGACCCCTGAACCGAAGAATAGTTTCGTCGACCGTTAAATATCCACTTGGGGTATAGTTTTCTCGACATCTACGGCAAAATTCTTCCCAGACTTCTCGGAACAACGCGAATTTATCCGTCCGTTTTCTTTCTCCGGAAGTTTCTCGATCGTCGAATCGCAAATATCTTAACAAAAACTTGAACCGATTCAACGACATGGTATTTGGAAACACTGCAACCCCAACTAGCGTGGAAAAAAGTTCAGATGCCTTTAGCCTCGAATTCTTTAATACAGCCGTCATGTAGAGAAGTCCCAGAAATGCATCCAATTCTACTGCAGAGAGGATCCTTGTTTCATAATCTTGCTGTCTTGCTGCAGTGCCTCTATTTTGTGTAATTACGTTGTTAGTGTGAGCTCTGATGGTATCGAGTATTTCCGCAGTTAAAAATTTTTTCAATATAGTTTGAGGATCGGTGATACCAGCGCATTCCCCTGCAGCTCGCTGTTGGTGTAAGACAATTCGGGATCTTTCTGTTTCATTCAAGGCAGGAGGATGTTTGTACCATCTTGTTGTGCTATCTCGTCCCATGATAATTCTTCCTCTCTGAGGAATATCTTCTTCGTCGTAGTCGCTTGATAAATCTATCTCATCTTCAACCCGGTCGTCTTGGTATGCTTCATCTTCGGAATCGTCGTATTCATCGTCATATGGTTCGTAATCAGGGTCATCAGAATCAGAACTGCTACTAAAATTACTCATTTTCTTTTTTTCTATCTTTTCGACCTTAACGTTGTATCAAATATGATAATAAAATGTTTTTTCTTATCCCATATAGCTTCTTTTTTTTTACCATAGTAAATTTAATTTGAAATGCTTAGCAATTTGCGAAGGTTATAAAAATATGCCAGCAACTAATACCTGTAATAGAAAATAGACACCTAATCACAAAGTAAAAATCATTTAATTAACCTTCGCAAATTGCTAAGCATTTCAAATTAAATTTACTATGGTAAAAAAAAAGAAGCTATATGGGATAAGAAAAAACATTTTATTATCATATTTGATACAACGTTAAGGTCGAAAAGATAGAAAAAAAGAAAATGAGTAATTTTAGTAGCAGTTCTGATTCTGATGACCCTGATTACGAACCATATGACGATGAATACGACGATTCCGAAGATGAAGCATACCAAGACGACCGGGTTGAAGATGAGATAGATTTATCAAGCGACTACGACGAAGAAGATATTCCTCAGAGAGGAAGAATTATCATGGGACGAGATAGCACAACAAGATGGTACAAACATCCTCCTGCCTTGAATGAAACAGAAAGATCCCGAATTGTCTTACACCAACAGCGAGCTGCAGGGGAATGCGCTGGTATCACCGATCCTCAAACTATATTGAAAAAATTTTTAACTGCGGAAATACTCGATACCATCAGAGCTCACACTAACAACGTAATTACACAAAATAGAGGCACTGCAGCAAGACAGCAAGATTATGAAACAAGGATCCTCTCTGCAGTAGAATTGGATGCATTTCTGGGACTTCTCTACATGACGGCTGTATTAAAGAATTCGAGGCTAAAGGCATCTGAACTTTTTTCCACGCTAGTTGGGGTTGCAGTGTTTCCAAATACCATGTCGTTGAATCGGTTCAAGTTTTTGTTAAGATATTTGCGATTCGACGATCGAGAAACTTCCGGAGAAAGAAAACGGACGGATTAAATTCGCGTTGTTCCGAGAAGTCTGGGAAGAATTTTGCCGTAGATGTCGAGAAAACTATACCCCAAGTGGATATTTAACGGTCGACGAAACTATTCTTCGGTTCAGGGGTCGATGCGGATTTAGAGTATTTATGATTGGTAAACCGGATCGTTATGGCTTAAAAATTTGGAGTTTTTGCGATGCGGCTACAAATTACTTCTTCAATGGGAATCCATACCTTGGTGCTGAAGAACGAAGCGGTAATCTTCTTATTCCAACAACACAGGTGATGCAGTTGGTAGAACCCTTATTCAACACCAATCGAACCATAACTGTAGATAATTATTTTACAAGCAATGAACTTGCGACAGAACTACTAACAAGAAGATTGACCATGATAGGCACCATGAGGAAGAATAAGCCCGAAATTCCCGATATGATGCTACGCGCTGGTCGTGGAGATGTAAGGAAATCAAGATTCATTTTTCAAAATGATAGAGTTATGACTGCATTTGTCCCAAAATACCAAAAAGTCGTCTTAATTTTATCTACTGCGCATGTTGGTGAGGCAAGAGAAATTGATGAACAGACCGGCAAGCCAAAAATCGTAATAAGTTACAACCGTACAAAGAGCGGTGTCGACAGTTTTAATCAGTCCATCAAATCGCGGTCAACAGCGAGGAAGACAAGGAGGTGGACACTACGTTATTTCTTTGGAATTTTGGACATCGCTTTCCACAATGCATTTATAATTCATCGTTTGAATGGCGGAACTCTCTCGAAATTCGAATTTGGAAAAGAGGTTGTTGACACGATGACGCGCCCTCACATTGTAGAAAGACTACAAAATCCCCATTTAACTAAAGAAATCAAGACGAGAATTCGCATATACTTAGGATTAGACGCTGCAGAAAATCGTCGAGTACCCCAACAACCAGCAGGAGTACCACGAAGAGAAAGATGTCGCATTTGTCGTCGAAGTCAAGACAGAAAAGCGGTAATACATTGCGTAATCTGCGAAATACCCATTTGTGGTGTACACCGCAGACAGATTTGTACGAATTGTATTTTAGAATGCGTTGATTAGCTACTCGCTATAAAAAAGAGATCTAGGTTTCCAAATTAATTTTATGTATGGGCCACCTTAAAATTATAATTCGCCATTTTACAAAATAAATAAATAAAAATAAAAAGTATTTTAATATTTTTAAAGAAGACATTAAATTCTACATTTTATGATTCAGAATTTCAAATTGAATCAGCATTAACTGTCATCATTCGGATAGATGCGTCAAGCGGATTTATAGCGAATAAAAATCTACATCGAAAACGAGTGGTCGCCCAATCTTCCATTAATGTGTAGAAAAGAAAAAAAAACGTGAAAATAGCCAAAAATTTGTGTCGCGCCGACTATCAATAACGAACATAATGATTATACACGAAGATACAACATTCGTCTTTGAGTATTAGATGCGTGCAAAATCATTTAGTTTATTCTACAAAGCGTGTATTTTGGGCTTGTTACTCAACATTTTTTTCCTTTTAAATTGAATTAAATTTCCAATTTCAATTTAAACTTCCCGTGGTTCAGTATTTTTAAGATTCTGCGGATATCTATGTATTAGTCGAACATATATTCTCACTTATATTTGTCTCACTTATATTTGATTACGAATAGGTACCTGTAAAAAAAAAAACTTTTACTTTTTTTTATTTTTATCTCATTTGTAAAATTCTATATGCTACTATATGTAGGTAATTACTAAATGGATATTTACTTATTTTCTTCATTACGCTAATCTGGAACCTAAAAAACCTCTTGTTTCCCTGAGGATGAAACCACGTTTTCATAATTTTAAAATGATGAGCAAAACCATAAAGTCAAACATCAAAATTGAGTATCAGTTAGAGAAAGGCAGGGAAAAGAAATCAAAGGTTTTGAAAATTAGATTAAAAAATAATAATAAAATACTTGAAAGCAACTTACCTCAACAGAAATTTTCATTCTCTGATTTTCGTATTGATATTCTTTGGTAATGTTTTCAATTTGTCCTTTTTGTAGAAAGTAATGTTATTTTTTGAACACCCTGTGCTTTGGGGTCAATATTGACCCCACCTGGTACTTATGAGGTATGGGGTCAAATATGACCCCACCTGGTACTTAACGTTAATTTTACTGACATGGTACTTAGTGGGTTAATAACATGATCAAAAAGTCGAAACAGGGAAAATAAGGTCAAGTATCATGAGACAAAGTAATGACAATTTTTTTCAAATTGATTCCTCAAAGTTTATTGATATTAATAATTCCTTGTAATGAAAAAAAAAATCGTACAATATATCTTTTAAAAACGCTTTCAATTCAAGCAAAAATCATTTTGAAAAAAAATTATTATAGTCTATTTGTATTTATTTTATTATTTTATTTATTTATTATTATTTTTATATTGAACGAAATTTAACAAAAAATATAATCATACATCATTATAAAAAAGCTTGAAACGTGGAAAAAAGGTATCATTAAGTTTATTGGAAAAAATCATTATTATTATTATTTTTTTATTTATTTTTTTTTTTTTTCATTTATACCGGCGTCTTTAATTTTCAAGACTATTATGCCAATTTTATGTTTCAAGAATTTTGTCTATAAGTTTAGGACCATCTGTTATGACTGTCTCTTTTAGTTGTAGAAGGGAACAAAAATATTTTTAAAGTGTTCACAATGAAATAAAAGATTTTGGGAATTATTTTGGCGGATAATAACAAAATAAAATACACGATGATTTTTTTTTTGAAATTACAATGGAGGCAAAGGAAATTTAAGAGGTTTTTTTTTACGTGCCGTGTACAGCAGCTATGGCTAGAGGCACGGTTGTAATGATTATATCAATTTAAGTAAGCCAGAAAAATTAAAAAATTTCATAAGGTTATTTATCCGTTCCATATTGTCTGAGAGTATTATTTTTATATTATTACTTATATCTTAAATCATAAACTGAGAAACAGGAAAAATTGAAATTGTTAGAAAATTGAATATACTCGTAATTTGTACTATAATTTCAATTGGAATTTTAGTATTTATTGTTTGGGCTAATTATACTATATGTATTTCATTTCATAATTTCTCTTCGATGGCTTGGAAGTATGAATTTGGAATTTTTTTTTTCATTGTAATAAAATAAATGAATAAAAATACAAAACATACATTTGGTACATCAAAGTATTTTTTTATTTATTTATTTTTTTTTTTTTGAAAAGCTGATTATGCTAGAAAAATATAAACATCTACCGAAATTAATTCAAATTTATTAAAACTCAAAAAATCAAAAAAAAAAAAGGTATTAAAAATGAATAATTTATCAACTTGTGTTTGGCCATCAGAAAATATGTCCTTTAAAGTATTACAGTTAAGGTATTTCCCCCCCCCTTTTTATTATACTGGGCGTGTATAATTGCCAGGATTGTTACGCCCAGTGTAGAGAGTTTAATTTATATTTGGTTTTTATATTTTATTTTGTGTATGAAGGATAGGATTTTTTTTAATTCGTCTGGGTTGTCCGGTATGTTGGTTGTTTGGATGTTTAGATTGTCACGGGTTTGTTTGATATTGGGGCATTCAAAAAGGAGGTGTGTGACTGAAACTTGTTCGGTGTTACAAAATTCACATAAGGGTTTAGGGGCTTTTTGAAAGAGGTGGTTATGGGTAAATTTTGTATGTCCAATTCGGAGTCTAGTAATTATTATTTCCTCTGAACGATTTAGCTGAGATAAATTTTTCCAAGGTTTTATAGATTTTTTGTGTCGGATCGAGGAAATTGAAATTTTTTATGCATTTCAAATGAATTATGAATATTTTATCTTTTGAAGCTTGAAACAATTTTCATCCAACAATTTTTTCAGAATTTAAGCAGGGTAAAAGTTTATTCATTTCTTTGAAAAAGCACTATATTCTGTTGTCATATATTTTCAAGAACAAATAAATTTATAGGACGTGGGCGTAGTACAAGCTTAATTTGAATTCTCTAAGCACAAATTCAAGCTGTTATACTCTAGTTACTAAAAAACTCAAAGAGAAAGTTTCACCTTTTCAACATTATTTATTGAAGAAGAAAGGAATTTCCTGTCGTGACTTCCTCTCTAAAAATAGTCATTTGCTATAATTCCCCTCCATATCAACTTAAGAGGTTAAAGGTGAAATATTTTAGTCAGTTCGACTCACTTTATCATCTGACGCCATAATCAAAAATTTTCGACTTCTCCTTCACCCCCCTCCTCCTTATTTTAAAGACAGTAACCCCTTTCTTCCTCACCAAAATCACGTGTGAAGCTGAAATTGACATACAACATACTTCCCATTCCTGGTAATTACTTGAGTACACATAAAATCAGAACTATCTCAAAGGCTTCTCAAGCTATCCTTAAATTCCAACCATACGTAATTTTGGATCCATTTTGATTCAAATTTGAAGGGTCATATTCTGGTTCTCAACTACCTCCACATACGAAATTCAACCTTTTCAGGTAGATTTGATAAAAAGAAATAAAGAAGTTGGGAAATTTCATGACTCGAAACTTCTCAAAAAACATTTTTTGCATCAACTCCCCCTCAAATCCACTTAGCACGCTGTAATTTGAATTTGTTGATGTCCTTAGCTTACTTTTTCATATGAGACCAAAAACAAAAATTTTAAGACATTTCTCTGTTCTCTAGCTCTCTCAAATTTGAGTGAAATGTCATTTTGAAGGGAATCAAAAAAACCTAAAAAATGCTTCATTGTATTCACATGAGTATCCTTTCATTAAAATCTAAGCAAATTTCACCCATTCCCAACAGTGCTACAAGAGAGAGAAAAACCCCATGTAATGGATATTGATCAATCAATTTCAAATGAAGACCTCCCTCCCCCTCACCGTCATAAATCAGATAGACGGTAATAGCTATCTTTTTAATAAAAAAAAAAAATCAGCTGAAAAAGGCTACACGAAAATGCTGTGGAAGCAAAGCCATGTCTGGGGCTAGGCGGTAATATTTGAGACTCCTCAAGCTCTACTCAAATTTTGATAATCCGCCATTTTGATCCAAATTCAAGAGATCGTATTCTGGTTACCAACTAACCTTGCATACAAAGTTTCACCTTTCTAGTTCGATTTGGTGATGAGATATGGAAGATTCAAGAAATTTCGTGACTCAAAACTTCCTCAAAAAGTCGTTTTTTCCCTGTAACTCCCCTCCGAATGCACTTAGGAAGCTAAAATTTGGATATGTAGGTTTCCGTGACTCGCTTTTTCACACGATATCAAAAACGAAACTTTTGAGCTAATTGTCCTTTCTCCAGCTGCCCTCAAAATTTGAGTGATTCATCATTTTGAGGTATATCCCAAAAACCCAAAAGCACCTTTTTTGGCATTTTCAAGAAGACTCTCTCACCAACTTTTGAGCGAATTTTGAATATATATATACTATACCAAAAAGTTGGACATTTGCCAGATGATTACAAATGTTCTGAAATGCCAAGATTTGGATATTCCACCTCCCCCCCATCCCCTTCACAAATCAGGTGAGCTATAACAGTTGTCATTTTCAAGTTAAAAACTCATCTAATAGATAACCAAAGACAAACGCCATCGTTATCCACATTCACACACCTTCGTTGGTCTAAAAAAAACTCATCCACCCAAGAAACACTCCATCTCTCGCACAATCGTGGGCTATCCACACAACATGCACGCAGCCACGCACCTACACCCTACAACAATCACCTAGGCCAGTAGGCGTCTGCGTTATCTCACTGTGAAGATATGTCGTGATTCTCGCATCTAATAATTATTCCCCATATCGAGACTACCAGCTTACCAATACGTCGACTTCGTCATCTATTACTAATCCTACCACAACACAACGAACTGCGTAAATAACGTTTCCAAGACGAATTAATCCCTCTGTCAGATGGTCAATTAAGAACCGGCGCGCTATTCTTTTAAAACGCATAAACCCATTAATACCCGCATCTACGAGCTTAATTAAAATCGTTCGCGAGAATTGCAACCATCGTTCGGCGTGTCGTTGTACTCCGGACTGAGAGGCGTAATTTTTATACACCACATTCTGTACGCAGAAATAAATACGAACGTACTAATAATATAACGTTTCACGTACGAAGTAAATACCGATACGAGAGAAATTTCACATGACGCGTTGAGAACCTGCGACCCACCAATGGTGAAGAGATGCGTTGTATTTTTTGAGTCCGTTAAACTTGGAATGAGGAAAATATGGATGCTCCGATTGCGACGTGTTACCGGAAACACGTTGTTAAATCACAATGCCCTTAGATACGAATATCAATACGCGAGAATTATATTTTCCAAAATTAAAGCTCGCTCCATAGTAAATACGCAGCATTAACCACAAAGATAAGTATATTTTATTTCATTCACTGTACGATAAATATTGATAAAAAATGATTCATCTTCAACACATTAATGACTAGTTCGTGATAAGGGGAAATCTAATGTCTGTACAATTTTCATTTTTAATACTACCGTAAAAACCGTATGCCTCAGTACTAAACCACTGTGTATGGTGTACACGACACACGTATACGCAAGCCGAGTGTACAAATCGAATGTATAATTATGTTGAACCGAGCACGCATATCTACCTACGCGGACACCGCTAAACTTCCCATCGTAATGACTCATTGTTCCCAAGGCTTTACTTGGAAGCTCTGAATACCGACTGGGTCGCACAAAATGTCATAAAACAATACGCTCGAGATCGTTCGAATTTCAACGTTCGGATATTATGTTATCGCGACGAACACGTTTTTTTCTTTTACGAGTTAGATAAAGCTAGAAAAGAGTATTCTCTAAAACGTACTCTATCTTATACCTACCGTGAGCGTACACGAAATTCACGCATTTGTCTACGATCACCGGAATATCGTCTTTGGTTAATTGCTGATCTTCCAGCGAGGTACCATTATCGATAGCTGCAGCTCGGATGTCACGATGCCATTCGCTCGTTTCGCTAGTTCGACCCATAATCAGGTATAATGACTGGTACACCGTGTCTAACAGTATCATTTGTTTGTTACCGTCGTTCGAAGGTAGAGATGTCGTATCCATGGCTTCTTGAATACCTAAACCAGAACGTAATCAATGGAACACGTGCGTTTAATTATGATAAATTGCGTATGCGTTTATTATACCGTCGTACGTTGTTTATCATTATCAACCTGCGGCGACTATTACTTCCGGTGTAGCGCAAAATACTGACCGCCTGTTTGGCACGGTATGTTGCGATGTTCGGTGGTACGTTAGAAATTTTTTAATGGATACGATACCTCCTCTTTACTCCGAAAAATCCCAAGACTGAGAGATATTAAAGATATTTCAAAAGTGAATCATTTTCATGATAATTTGAAAACCAGCAATCAAAACGAAAGATCAATTCCATATACGGTTACTGATTAGTTAATAATCCAGAATTATACTAATGGGTAGCAGGCTTGACGGAACCCTCCGGAGAACCCGGGAAACCCCGGTAGGCCGGCCACAGATTATTTTTAATTATAGAAATAGAAATTAATAAATTTTTAAATAAAATTATTTATTTTATTTTCTTTTTGTATCAAGATTGAATAAAAAAAATATTTATAAATTTAAATTAATTCAAAATATTAAAATTTAATAAATTAATTTTCATATAATATAAAAATATTATTTATAATAATTTTTTAGCAAAGAAAATTTATTCATTTAATTTATGGAAAAAACAAAAAAGATAGACAAAGAGCGAAATTCCTTACTCTCAAAAATAGAGTGAATCAAACACAATACTGATACGAACTTTCGTTAGATATAAATTCCAAGGCTTAACAAAAATTAATTTTACAAAAAAAAAATATCGAAAACTAATAAGCAGAGATGCAAATTATTGAACTTAAAAAATTAATTAATTTTCTATCATTTACTTGATTATGAACAAATCGTGCTCAGGGACGTACCGAAAGGGGGGGAGCTTCCACCCCCCTTGGCGTTTGGAAAGTTGGTAAATTTGGAGTTTTAGTGTAAAAAGTTTGGTAAATTATTTAAATTTTTTGAAGACTAGCAAGACTGTGCATTATATTTTTTCGTGGAGCAAAAAAAAAAAAAAAAAAAAAAAAAAAAAGTTGGCAATTTTTGGTTTTCTCCCCTCCCTGAAGAAGGTCTTCGGTACGCCCCTGATCGTGCTTAATTTGTTTTATTTTGTTTATTTTTTTTTTTTCTTATATAAAAATAAAATAATTCAAAAAACGAATATTTTAAAACTAATTGCTACAGTTTATAACGAATTTCAAAATTGCTAAAGGGAAATAAACCATAAGAAATTTTGATCTCTAAAAACTATTCATGATCAAACAACCTTGAAAATCTAATACAGTTGGGATAAATAAAGAAAATAGTCAACTTTTCAGAAAATCGCGAAGCTTGAAAAGTGTCTAACCCCCCCCCCCCAGCTTCTTTTTTTTCTTTTTCTACTTTTTGGTAATTTAAACAATTTACTATCTTTTTCATTTGACTTTATGGAACTCAAACTCTCCCCCACCCAGCAGCAATCCTAAAACCGATACTGCATTCAATGAATAAAAAGCAAAGAAGTAGTATATGGGTCACTTGAGGACAATCCTGATTTTCAGCTCGAATTCTCGATCTAAAAATTTTTTGCGTGTAGATTGTTTGTCCTCAAGTGCCTGGGCATGAGACTATGTAAAAAAAATTTGATTAAAAAAATTTTTAAATTAAAAAAAATTTTCGTGACTTTAATGGGAATCGAACTCACGACTCTGGGATTATGACCGGCGCGCTTAGCCACTAGACCACAGGTGAATGTTATGGATATGGCGCTAACGATAGATGTTAAGCGGTCTGCGTTCAGAAGACGACTGGCGTGTCTGTATTGGTGAGCGTGTTTATATAGGCGTACCTGTGTGTATTTTTTTCTAAGTTTTAATTTTTAGACTTTGAAATTTTTTTAGCTCTGAAAAGAGCTGTTTTATTTTGTTGTGAGGTGTATAGAAGAACTCGTATGCGTATTAATTTTTACACTACAAGTCAGCGGCATACAAGAACAAGTTGTTTCAATTTCTCCATCTGCACCGAACTTATGAGCATCATACGTGTTTGATAAATTATTTCTTATTTCATTAAATCCTGAAATCATAGGATCAGCGTCTTTATTTTCTTTATAGTACATATTTAATAAATTATCTGTCGCAGCATTGAATTCTGAAATCATAGGATCTATTTCTTTTTCACAATCTCTCAAACATGTCCAATTTATACAAAAGAAATGTATAAGAAATATTCGACCATGAGTATTACACATTTTTGTACCTATTCTCGCTTTTTTTAAAGAAAAGCATTGTTTTGGACAACAATAAGTAATATCGTCAATAATAGTAGTAAAATGAGCCATGTCTTTATAGTACAACGTCCCAAATGCAACTGACGATAATGGCCTACTATACCTCCTTATATACCAAATATTGTCTTAAAAATATTTTATTTAAGCATGCTAAAGTCTTAAAAATAATACCATGTTTTTAAACTTGAAAAAAATTTTAAAAATGAAAGAGGATTCGAACTTGCGACTGTTGAGTTAAAAGTCAGTGTGCTAGCCTACTGGGCTAGGGAGCATTCGTTGAATGAAGGTAGCAAACGATAAGTGTTAAGTACATATTCGCGTCTATGTATATTAATTACTGTATGTAGGCGTGGTTAATTAAGCGAGGTAATGACTGATTTATATGTCGTAATTTTTCCAGTAGCTCGGTAGCTACATGTTCTCCTATAAATCCATTCATGCGCTAAAGTTAAGCAGCATCGAGGCTGGTTAGTACTTGGATGGGTGACCGTTTTCCAGCTACCGGGTGAAGCGTGGTCCTTCCAAAAATTTGTTCATCAGTGGGTAAAAAATGATATTACAGATGGTTTCGTTGCCAATTACAACATACCTCGTCTATTCCTTTCATTTCGGCGCTGAAGTAAAATAAGATAAAACATATACATAATATACATAAAATATAATACATAAAATATAATACATATACATAATAAAACAAATCAAACCTATCGGTAAGTAGACTAATACTTACTACCTTCCTTCCTTCCTTTTAAAGTTTTGAAATTAAAATATTTCTACCTATCTAAAATAATTTTTTGGACTTTATAAATTTTTTAAAAATGCAATAACGTGTTAAAAATAATTCTATCTAAATTAATTTTTTAATTATAATAATTCCAAGTATCTAAATTAATTTTTTTGGACTTTGTATTTTTTTTCTTTTTTTTTTTTTTTTTTAAATTAAAATAATTGTAAGTAGCCCTGAAAAGGGCTGTTTTCAAGTAAGATAAAAATAACCGTACAGAAGATCAAAATGTCGAACATTATTGCTATCACACCAAAAGTGGAGTTGCACACGTACTGTGTTCATGTAATCAAATTTTTCAGGAGTATCAAATTTATTTTTAAGATTATCAGGAAGTGTACATGTGAAATATTGGGTGTGAGCGACTATGTCACCGTTTGGACATCTTTCGAATTTCATCACCTCATACCCTCTCAAGTCTTTTGGAATTTCGGTAATAGGTACATGAGGTATAGGATCACCTCCTGAGTACATAAAGTGTACATCAATTTTACCACTGTTGTATTCGAAACATACGCGGAGATTTTTACGTGTACGCCAAAACAGGATTTTTAATTCATTATCAAAGTATTTACTTAAAGCCATAGCTCTGAAGTAAAGAGTAGTAACGTAGTCGGGTGTGACTTCCACGACATCAAAGTACACCCAAGTAGGTAGGTATTTTATTTCAATGATTGGTTTAACTCTTCACTTTCGTCTATTATTTGTAAATCGTCGGCACCTCTGTAGATTAAGTAGGCTTTACGTTTTGGAGATAGCCAAAATTCTCGAGTGATATTGAACACATGTACAAGATGAAATGGAATTTCGCATTTAAATTCATCAGTATGAAGGATGGTTTTGAAAAGATCATATTCGAATTTGTTTATGGGATATTTCACATCGATAGGTAGGCTTTTAAAATCAATTAGCGCAGCCATGTTATCGTTATGAAGTCTCGATATCAACTGAATAGGTAGGTGAGGTGTTCCTCTTTATATAGAAAATTTAAAACAGAGCCTCTGGGAAATGTCGTACTTTAATGTTTTCGTTCAAGTTTAATTTTTCAAACTTTTCAATAAGACTGTTTATTTCAAAGTCCTCTGTTGGGTTATACCAATTATGTTTTTTTCTTATCTTAGTACAATTATCAAATAAACTAGCTTTAAATGGAAAAATATCGTATAACTTATAACTATTATGCTTAATACTAGATTTTTCAATTTTTTTGGGCCCTATGGTTAAAGTATTGGTAATAGCTAAAATTAATTCTAATTTTTTCATATTATAATAATACTTAATTTTTAAATATCTAGCCATAACTTTTAACTCGCGTACAGTGAAATCTGTCAAGTGGATGAACATATTGTTAACATCAGCCATTTTGATGTTTACTATATGAAGTCCGAAAGTGAACTAACTTATGGGCTGCGGTTGAATCGTTTATATAGATTTAAAGTTCTGTATACTTTACCGAAAAGTGATTTTTTTCGTTGGTACCAAGCCATGTACGTTTCGCATCTACAATGACAAACACCAGATGCTTGGCATTTATCACATGCAATGCCATCGACTTGTACATTGCCAATACGGAAACATTTTTTGTAACAACAGTCAACCCCATTTGGACGGTAAGTGAAGTTTTCATCGTTTATACAATTTACTTGTTTCATGTAGGTTTACACCTACAAACGACACTGACCGAAAGACTTGCATTTATTACAGGCCAGACCGTCAACTTCATCTTCGTTTAAACGGAAACAACGTTTATTACAACAGTAAGCAGACATGTTGATTGGTTTGCGTTCAGAATGCAACTGGCGCATCAAGGCTACTACGCGTCCTTTTATAGTTTTTGCATCTATACGTTTGATGACATTTCCTACACTCGCGTATAACGCAACACTTATTACTACAACAGTAGAGTGGATCTTTATTGGAACGCGCGAAAATCCATAATCGCCAACGACACATTGTATTTTTCTTTTTTAATAATACATTATACTATTTTTATTTATAGTTAAAACTTGGTTTTTTGTAATTCGTTTTTATAAAATTTACCATCAATATTTTCGTCATCATTTAAACCTTTAATGGTATAGGTGATAGGTACTGTGTAATGAACCTTGGTAATTGTGAAAATTTCAGTCGACCATTTTCGTTCGTACTTATTGCTGAATATGGCGTTTTTTGTGATTATTCGTACGCGATCACCTACTTTGAATGTAGGTTTTGGGACTTTGAAATTTTTTACCGAATATAGACGGTCGTAGATTTCTTTTTCATTTTTTCTACTGACCTGTGAAGGCGTTGTACCTATACTACGATGATGGTCTTGTTCGTTGTACTGTTGTAAAAGTGTAGGTAGAAGTGTTAACCAATTGTGGTTTTTATTCACTTCGAAATGTAATTTTAATTTTTCATTAAGTGTACGATTAAAACGCTCAACCATCGCTGCTTTCACAGTAGAAAATGTATGATACATTTTAATTTTCTGTTTTTTTAAAAACTCTAAAAATGTAGAGTTGACGAATTCTTTACCTCTATCAGCGTGTAGTAGTTCAGGTTTTCTACGTGAAGACTTTAGTATTTCAGTAAAAGCCTCAGTCACCTGTTTACCAGTTTTATCTTTTAACGGTATACTCCAAGCGTACCTACTAAAGCAGTCTATCACATTTAATATGTATTTGAAGCCTTTATTTTGTCTAGAGTAAGCGCGCATTATTAACAAATCAGCTTCCCAAATGTGATCTAAACCTTTCGTCATTATTTTACGAGTTTGAAATTTCTTGATTACTGGCCTATGTAATTCACGTGCCAAATCCATGGATTTTATTTTTTATTTTAATGTACGTACGTTTTATTAATATCATATAGAAATTTCAAACATAGGTGACCGCAAATTACTTGGCTTAATTTTTGCTCTTGTTCATAATTATAAGTAATTAGACATTTTGAGCCAAAGTACTTTAACAGTTCAGTAGGAGGTGGAACACCAAACGAGTCGTAATAGTCTACGTTGCTGCCGCATTTAAAGTAGGCAACCCAATGTGTACCTATACCTTTGTACGAGTCCAAGTTCACAATACCTGACTCATTCTTTGCAACGCGTGACGGTAGTTTATCGCGCATAAAGACTCCTCTAAAATAGGGAATTTCTAATTTTGCGGCATACCCTGCTATTTCAAGATTATTTAGCGGAGTGTCTTTTTTTTTTTTAACAATTCCGTCAACAGACCATTTCCAGCAGCGGGTGCTTTCTTANTGTTGCGCTCTATCGTAATCTACGTCAATCCCAAGGAACCGTTTTACTCGACCCAGATTTTTCAATTTAAATCTGATGCTCGAAATCATCTTGTTGATTTCTTCTTCGTCTTTCCCGATAAATAATAAGTCATCCACGAATATCACGATGATCATACCGTCGTCATTTATAAAAATGCATGGGTCAGAATCATTGGTCTAAATCCAAGGCGTCGTAATTTCAGCAAGCGTTTCGTACCAAGACTTTGCCGATGTCTTTAGTCCATAAATTTCTTTCAGAACTCTGAAAAGTCCCACGAGTCCTTCAATCGTCATGTACAATTCGTACTTTATTACGCTATTCAAGAAAGCATTACATACGTCGGCGTGGATAACGTATAATCTGTTTCTGACTGCTATCACAAGGATTCCTCGAAGAATGTCAATTTTTATAACAGGTGCATACGTTTCGACAAACTGTGCTTTGTTTTGTCCTTGAATCCTCTACCGCACAATCTCGCTTTGTAGATTATTGAACCATCGCTGCTATTTTCTTTTTCAGCGTCCATTTCGCATCGACTTCGGGCGCATTTGGAGTTTCCTTTGAATCGACAGGTTTCCAAACTTCGTTCTTGCATTGCATTTAATTCAGCGTCTATGGCTGCTTTCCATTCTGGAACCTTGATCGCGTCTTCGTACGATATTTCGGATGACTCCAACGTTGCAGCTAAGAGTGCTGTTACAGTGCACACGCTGATCTCCTCGTTTCCCGGTAGACCTTCGTTGCCAACATTTTCGACGTCATCTACGTAGATCTCTTCGATGAATTGGTCGAGGTTTATTTCGGGTCCTTTCGGCCACATCTTTGTTTCGTCGATTAACACGTTTGATGACAGGATTGTCTCATTCGTATGGGGATCGATCAGCAAATAACCGGTCTCGCTGAATCCTACGACGTTCATAAGCCTACTGCGTTTATCGGTTTTCGTACGTTTCTCCGGTGGAACATGTACGTGAGCAACGGATCCAAAAATACGTAGATGCTTGAACACAGGTTTGACTCCGTTCCATTTTTCGTATGGTGTCATTCCATCAATGGTCGTAGAAGGCGTTCGGTTGATTACATACGTTGCAGCATATACGGCAAAACTCCAATATTGAACAGGTGCGCCGCATTCAAATAGCATGGCACGAGCTCGTTCCAATATCGTTCTATTGAACCGCTCCACCTTACCGTTATGCTGGTGCTCGTACGGTTCTGCTGGCTGCTGCTGTATGCCGCGCTGTACGCAATAATTTTTCATTCTTCCTGCTGTAATTTCTAGCGCGTTATCACATCGAAGCGTAGCGATTCTGCTATTGAACTTTGCACAAGCGAGTTGTTCGTATTCCTCAAATCTTGGGGCGATATCTGATTTATGGTGCAATACGAATGTGACGGCGTAGTGGGTGAAATCGTCCAAGAATATCGCAACGTATAGTTCGTTATGTATAGATGGCTTCTTCATAATGATTAAGTCGGTGTGCACCAACTCAAGTGGTCGTTTTGCGCGTCGTCTTGTTTCATCGTACGCATTTTTTGTCTGCTTAGCGTCGCAGCATACCGTACAATCCTTGACTTTAATTTGCGTACCAGTGACGTTAGGATCATTCACCAGTTGTCGTAAATTTGCTGGGGACGTGTGGCCAAGTCGTTTATGCCACAATATATCATGTTCATTTGGCAGCGCTATGTACGCAGAGGCGTTACTGAGATCGAGTGGATCGTATAAAGTCCATCCCGTACTGGAGCGCGAACTATTTCTTGGCCTGATGAATCTCGAATTATCGCCTCGTTTTTGTAGAAATGTACGCTATTGCCCTTTTCAGTTATAGGTCGCACTGCCAACAAATTACACGGCGTATTGGCTGAGAATAGAGCGTCTTTGATGACAAACGCTTCACCGTTGATCGTTGCGTTTACGTCGACAATTCCCGTTGACACAATTTTGTTTCCAGCTGTTTGAATTTCCGTGACTTTTTCTCTGACGTTTTGTGTCTTCATCACATTTGTTAAATGACGTGATGCGCCTGAGTCCAAAATAAACTCCGTCTGGGTCACTGAGGGGTTTATACTCATTTCAGCGCTTAAAAGTACTCGAGGTGTGCTATCATTTGCCGTTGCAGCCGTCGCTTTGTCCTTTGGTTTTTTTGGATTTTCTGTTTGGTCACCGTATTTGGGGCATGATTTGCCTATGTGCCCAAGCTCGTTGCACCGATAACATTTGATTGTAGTCGGGGCATCGTTTGGCTTCGTTTTACTGCGACACACCTTTGCCATGTGCCCATGCTTGCCGCATTTGAAGCAGGCTGCTGACCTTGCAGAATACGCCGCATGTGGAGTATTCCCGTGAATGCTCTTTGTTGGTAGGTTTGCAGCTTCAGCGATGATTAGCGATCTGATTCCTTTGAAGTTTGCGCTTAAATGAAGTTGAGCCATCGCTGCGGACCTCGTTGACTCCATAGATTTTGGCAGTCCGTTAACCATCCATAAGTACGTTTCTTCTTCAGACACTACTTCTTCGTAACTTCTTAATTCGAGAACAAGAGCATTTACGGCGTCACAATACTCCTCTGCACTACTGTAGTTACTCATTTTAATCGTAGCTAGTTTATTTCTAGCGGTAACTATAGCAGCAGCATTTCGTTTACTGTAGGATCCTTCCAGCTCCTCCAGTAGATCGTGAGGGTTTTCTGCACATACTGTATCAAGCACTCTATCCGTCAAGTGCGAAATGATGAAATCGAGGGCTTTATTTCGACTTTTTGCAGAACCTCCTTCAGGCGAGTCTAAAACTCCACCCCATTCGTTGGCTTTAATAGCTAGTTCAATTCGTCTACGCCATTGTCTGAAGTTCTTGCCATCAAATATAAGATGTTTTTGTACCTTTTTACTGTCCATGCTGACTGCTTTATCGTGCCCGTTGACTTTATCGTTGTCCGTTGGCAGCAAGTAGATTGGCGTTGTAACAAGGCAGAAAACAGCAAACGTTTCAGGCGAGGTTGGAACTTTCAACTACGGTCTGATACCATGTTGATATAGAGGCGCGAATATACATATATTGTTTTTGCAATAATTAAACGTTTGAAAATTCGTTATTAATTATTTAATATTGAAAATACATCGCAAAATCGTAAAAAAACGTCTGTAAAAAATGAGAGCGAAAAAACTTAATTGGCATTATTACTAAACGGATATAACAAGATCCGCGTCAGAAAAGGCAAACAAAAAATCGAACAGCTTAAAATAATCGTATTAAAAGATAAATTACGCGTAAATACAAACAAAATTTACCGTAATAAAACGTAAACAAGGGAGATTCGACTCACTTGTCAACAAAGGTTCATCCATACCAAAGTGGTTTGACCTATAACAGGTTAAATCATTCTGTCTGGCCACCAAGAAAATTTTAGTAAATTTCTATTGGGACCCCTTCAGAGCAGTGGCGCGCTAGTGTCGTGTTTACATGTAAATGATATTATCAGTTCTGAAAACGGGGAATTTTTGCCGCCAGTTGTGGACTCACACAGTGAAATGTTTAAATTATTTGAAAATAAATCGAATAAATGAACTGAATGAATTGGATTTGGCTAATTTAATACTTATCTATCATTTTGGTCAGGGCTGCAAAACCGAAAAAATATTGGTTCTGGTTCCGGTTCTGGTTCCAGTTCCCAAATATTGGTTCCGGTTCTGGTTCTGGTTCCGGTTCTATGACTTTAGTTTTGATTCTGGTTCCGGTTCTGGTTCTATGATATCGGTTCTGGTTCCGGTTCCGGTTCTTATCGGTTCCAAAAAAAAACATGTGTGACCTATCAAAATACTCCATTTTACAAGCATAATCAGGAGGGGGTATTGAAACCAAAATTTGAAAAATAATATTATTGTAAAATGGTCTTGTAAATTGTAAACAACCCCAAGATCCCGAATTTTATCAATTTTAGAGAGTATTTTGCGAAGATGTACGATATCACAGATTGTAATTTATAGAATGAAACACTACAACAGTTACCTACAACCTTTGACTATCGATAGGTAGAGAGTATACAGCTATTAGCGCACTCTAATCTTATTAATGGAGATTAAACTTTTCTAGAACCGGAACCAATATATTTTCATATCGGTTCCGGTTCTGGTTCCGGTTCTCAGTAAAAATTTTCGGTTTCGGTTCCGGTTCCAGCTTTAGTACGAATTTCAAAATATTGGTTCTGGTTTCGGTTCCGGTTCCAAAATTTTATCGGTTCTACCGGTTCTTGGTTCCGGTTCGGTTCCGGTTCCAATCGGTTTTGCAGCCCTGATTTTGGTTTATAAATGAGATTCTTTCGCATGGTATTTATGATATTCGCGATAAATGTATTACTAGTCATTGGTAAGTGCATGAAAAATAATCATTTATTTCGTAACAACAACACTGGAATTGAATTTATCTTTACCATTGAACAAAAAACAATCAATTCTATTCAAAATAATTCAATTTAGCACCAGAATTATTAATTCATTGCCAATAATGATACTTTATCAATTATTGAAATCCCCGTTTTCAGTAGTTCATCGTTTTACCACCAGGTACCGACTCTTTCGCTGAAGGATCCCAATTGGTTCTCCCAGCCACAAGAGTCTGAGAACAACAACCAATGAAAATGAAAAATATTTGGTTCTGAATGACGTCAATATGAGCAGCTTAATGTACACGTGAACTCGTCACTTTTGCGGCGTAAGGGAGGAAACCAAAATTTTATCAATGCTCACTTAGACTGATGCCTTATTGGCTGTTGATATTATCTTATTATCAACTCACAGTTGCTCATATTGACGTCATCAGTAAACAATGCACTTGAAAAAATAAATGTTATAGGCAGTGTTGTAGGAACGAACATATGTCTGTTCTTGTTCCTGTTCTTGTTCCTGGAAAGACCCAGTCATTTGATCCTGTTCCTAACTCGTTCTTATTCTCAATGTTTTAACTGTTCTCGTTCCGTTCTTCGTTCTTTTAATTCTTTACAATGTTGTTCTCGTTCTGTTCTTTGTTGTTTCAATCCTTTATGGTCTCGTTCTTATTCGTTCTTCGTTCTGTTCTCGTTCTTCAAATTTTTCTTTTGTTCTTTCTTTTTTTTGATAACGTGTTTACAGTTTATGTTGTTGTTGAAATTGAAAATTAATTAATTGAAACAAATTAATAAATAAATTAAAAAAAAAAAGGATTTATATGGGTATACGCAGCATTTGTCCGCTTTTATAAGTTTTTTATTTTCTCTTTCCCCTCATGATATCTATTAATTTTGTAATGAATCATTAACTTTCAAAAGAACGAAGAACAACTTGAAATTACATCCGTTCTTGTTTTTGTTCTCGTTCCTCAGCATTTTACATTAGTTGGTTCTCGTTTGTTCTTTGATCTTTCAGTTTGAAAATATTCTGTTCTCGTTCTGTTCTTTGTTCTTCATACATATCAGTTTTATGTTCTCGTTCTTGGTTCTGTTCCTCAGGAACAACGAAAATTTTCTGTTCTTGTTGTTCTTCGTTCTCGTTCTTGGGTTTGTTCCTACAACACTGGTTATAGGTCAAACCACTTGGAACCTCGAAAATAATGTTATAACAAATCTGTTTCTAAAAAAATAAAAATAATCAAATATTGTCAAAAATGACAAAATAAAATAATTGTTAATTATCACTACCAGGGTTGCGTACCGCGGTATTTTTTCCGGTCGGTATGGTACTGGTATTTGGTATCGGTATTTTTTCTGGTCGGTACGGTACTGGTATTTGGTATTTATATAATTTTCGGTCGGTATGGTACCGGTATTCGGTATTTATATAATTTTCGGTCGGTATGGTACCGGTATATGGTATCGGCATTTTTTCTGGTTGGTATGGTACCGATATTTGGTGTCAGTATTTTTTCCGGTCGGTATGGTACCGGTATCGGTAAATCCCAAAAAACCGTGGTATTGGTCGGTATATACCGCGGTATCGGTACCGGTACGCAACCCTAGCCCGCAATATCGCACCAGTTCAATTATTTCAAAACTCAAAAAACGTGTTAGAATCAAAACCAGGGTTGCATGTTGATCGAAATTAAAAATTAACAATTAATAAATAAATAAATACCATAAATACCGCGGTATTTACAGAGGGTTGCGTACCGCGGTATTTTTTCCGGTCGGTACGGTACTGGTATTTGGTATCGGTATTTTTTCTGGTCGGTACGGTACTGGTATTTATACAGGGTGTCTAATTGATTCAGGATACAAAATTTATGGTTGGTAGTAAAATGGGAATTTTCAAGTATTGGTTGGTAGCAATGAAAACAGTTTTTGAGCGCCAAAATTACAAGTTTACAACGATAAGGAATTTACTTGTCTGTTTTTCTCAATTCGAAAATCGAGATCGTGTTAATTTCATTTAATCAATTTTCAAGTTTTATTTCATAATGGAAACAATAAAACGAAACGAAATCATCCGACTTCACTATCAAGAAGATATGGGAATTAGAAGAATTAGGTCAACATATGCAAGATTATACCCAAATGAAAGAGTGCCATCATTAGGTTGTATACGAAATACAATTGAAAAATTTGAACGCTATGGGTCTTTCGAAGACCGTAGGAAGTATAATGGGAGGGAAATAAACCAGGAGCAACATTATACTGTACTACAAGCTGTAGGTGAATTCCCAAGAATAAGCTGCCGTCAGTTAGAAAGATTATATGGGGTTTCTAGAGCTTCGGCTCACCATGTTTTAAGAAGGTTAAACTCTTCAAGTTCTAAATTACGTTATGTTATAGGTACAAAATGTACCTATTCAACATTATAACAATAAATTTCTAGGTATAATTATCGTCCGTGGAAGTATCATAAGAGCCAAGCTCTTCGGGAAAATGATTATAGAATAAGATCTTTTTTTTCAAATACGATGATGAGACGAGTAAACGAAGACGAAAATCTTCCATTTCATATTGCTTTCACCGATGAAAGTAGCTACAAATTATCAGAAGAACCTAATAAACAAAATCACCGAATGTGGGCGGTCGAAAATCCGCATAATAACTATGAAATCAAGTGCGTGGTTTCAAGTTAACAAATATATCAAAATCTACCTTCACTTGCATGCACGATTTATTATTATTTCATTATTAACAAGAAGTGATATTTTGTTTTAGTTTTCTTCTTTCCTTACCTTAATTAGTTCACTTTTCAGCTACAGATTTCAGGTAGTGTAATAATTTAGATCACCAACTCGAATAAGTATTAATAACATTTTTTATGTTCATCTTTAGCACCCAAAATCGACTACGTATCAATGTTTGGGCTGGAATATTCAATCGCCAAATTATTGGACCATTTTTTTACGAACAAAATTTGAACCACCAATTTTATTGCACATTATTACAAAATGACATTATACCTGCCATAAACAATGTAGCTGCTGAAGAAGAGTTTTTACCCTGGTTTCAACAAGATGGATGTCCAGCGCATAATACAGGTGATATCCGGGCAGTTTTGGCCATGAGGTTTGGAGATCGTGTAATTGGAAATGATTATCCGACCCACTGGCCAGCACGAAGCCCGGATTTAGCTCCGTGTGATTACTTCCTTTGGGGGTATTTACATGATCAACTTTATGATGGAATAGCATTCGAAAATATTGAGGCACTCGAAAATGAAATAAGGAGAATTCTAGTCAATATTCCTCAACAACTCTTGATTAATACAACGAATGATTTCTATGAGCGGCTAGGGTTTTGCGCGGCAGCAAATGGAGGGTTATTCGAACATTTATTCTAGTCATTCAGTTACCATTTTATGTTAATTTCGTTACCATTTTATGATTTTTATTTCTAGAGGTTACCACTTTTCATTTAAGAAGTTAGGATCATTTCTTTTTGAATTTTATTATTTCCATTCTCATGATTTTTGTTTTCAGAGGTCATCAATTTTAATTTCAACAGTTAACACGTCAAGTAACACTTTTTCTTCAATTTACAAGTTGATAATATTTCTTTATAGTTTCAATTAATGAAGTTATTTTTCTTTTCATTCTCCATTACTAATTAATTTCAATAAAAAATCCAATACAAATTCATCCACAAGAAATGAAAAGTTTGTTATCATTATTATTTGTTAGTCTTCTTCTTAACATGTTGCAAAGTGTTACCAACTTATTTCGTTTGAGATACAAAACTACTCAATATCCACACTTAGGGAATTTCGTGATTTTTTGTATCCTGAATCAATTGGACACCCTGTATACCGCGGTATCGGTACCGGTACACAACCCTGATCACTACAAATATTCCGTGACTGTAATGAAGTTTGGTAACTTACATATTACGCAGAATTACACATAAATAACGTAATATTAATTGTATTATAAATTGATAACAAAAACCCTTTTACCAGGTCCCCCAGACCTCGCTTGTTACAACATACAACCTCGGTTTGTGTACTGTTAAAGCAACAACTATAAAATTGGAAGAACAAAAACCAAAAACTGGAAAATTTTGTTCTTTGTTCGTTCGTTTGTTCGTTCTTATGTTACTCAATTTATCCCTTCCCGTTCCTGTTCCCATTTCGGTTCTCAAAAGATGGATGTTCGCGTTCTCGTTCCTGATCTCGTTCTCAACAAATCAAAGTTCTCGTTCTCGTTTCCGTTCTTTAAAAATCACTTTTTTTCTGCGTTTTCGTTCTTGTTCGCGAACTGTTCTTCCAACACTGGCTACCAGTTAAATTTTGAAATGATACTGAATCGGGACCGAATGAGTGGCGAAAGCGTAACTGCTCTAAGGTAAGCTTTACTGCATGGTATAATGTGTAGGTGATGGTGCTCTATACTTACCTACAAACCGTGTATTACCTTAAGTAGGTACCTACCTCGTCCGCGGGAGCGGACGGAAATGACACCTCGTCCGCAAGGGCGGACGGAAAAGGCACTTCGTCCGCGAGAGCGGACGTTGAAGGCTCCTGGGATAGGCTTCCTCGTCCGCAAGAGCGGACGTCGAAGGCTCCTGGTATAGGCTTCCTCGTCCGCGAGGGCGGACGTCGAAGGCTCCTGGTTTAGGCTTACTCGTCCGCGAGGGCGGACGTCGAAGGCTCCTGGTTTAGGCTTCCTCGTCCGCAATGTGCGGACGCGAACAGCTAGTTACCTAAGAGACCTACCGGGTAAATACCTGCGTCCGAGGTTCGGACGGTTACGTGAATAATGTTAAAAACAAACGCAGAGTATGAGAGAAGCGATATTTATTCGTGAACGTACAGCGGAAAGAATGATTCTTTGCAGCACGCAGGCTGTATTTATAATGCTTACCCCACTGCCACGCGTGCGCGAGCGACCGCAGCATAGCCAACCTACATTTTAGCTATACGCGAAGTCACTCGAACACGCGCGGCAGTGTAGGCATGAAATATGCCTACAAGATCCCCCTATGTAGAGGCGGAGCCGAGTAGGCAGATTTATAAAAATAAAAATATAAAAGAACATGTGAACATACAAAAAAGAGCTACATATAATTATTACAATACAATACATACAAAGTTTACAAAGGTACAAAGATACAAAGATACAAAGATACACAAATACAAAAAAAAGGGTTTACAAAGAAAACTTAGAGTTATAAGTATTATATTTTGCTTGCCATCGTTGGTAGCTGCGTTGAGCCGAATTCCTACTGCGGCGGTTCCTTTTTGGAATGGTCGGTATCTTGAAGTTAGGATCCTCTTTTTCCTGAGTAGGCTTTGGTGTTGGAGCAGGTGCGGAAGTTATTATTTTCCGATCCTTGATGGGTGAGATAGGGCGGCGCTTTTTGATCTGCCAATTTAGCATTTCCATCGACAGTAAAATATCGTTTACTGTTAGTTGCTTAGGTGATGAAAATGCTTTTTTCCATTTTTGTTTGGAGTCGTTATCGTTCTTACGTTTGACTGGTGCTGGTACCGGTATAGCCTTTTCTTGTGGTACCGTTTTCGTTTCTGAGGCAGTCGCCGCTGACCTCACATCAAAAATAATGTCCTCGCCCATTAAGGCAGCGAGGTATTGTTCATCAGATAATTCGCCTTCTAAGAGCAAATCCATCTTTTACTAAATTTGTTCTTATGTTGAGCTTATATAATTTTCACCCTAAAAGTTTATCTGCGAGAAGTTGATTAGAAGTAGTATTCTCGAATAGGGTTCCATGTGACTCGTTTTATCACGTTAGTACGGAATCGTGCTGGTTTTAAGATGGAACGTCCTGCTCGTGTTTTATAGGGTACTGTCTCGGGTGAAGCGGTGCTTAGAGGGGTTTCATCAGCTGATTCGTTTGGCAAATTTGGTAAGATTTCCCATGGAACATCCGTTGCTTCATCGTTTGATTCGTTTATTGTTTGGTTTGGTGACGAATCTTGGATCGGTATTTCGTCGAAATAGAAACATGGTTTTAGTCGGTCGATTGAAACTGTTGTTGGCGTTCCATTGATATCAATTTCGTAAACTTTCGATTTTTCAATTCTTCTCAAGACTTTATATGGTCCTTCGTAAGCGAATGACAGAGGTTTCCTTGTTCGATCAATTCGTAGGAATACTCTATCGCAGTGCTTGAGTTCCGGGTGGACAAATATTCTAGCGTTTGATTTGTGTAGGTACGGCGCTGGTTGTAATTTTTGCATTACTTGTTTGAGTGTAGCCACATATTCGGGAATTGGTAGTTCCTTCTGTGGTGGCGTAGGTGTGAGAAATTCGCCTGGTAGGCGTAATGTTTTGCCTAGTAGCAACTCGGCAGGGGAAAATGGGTAGTCATCCCGTGTTGCCGTGCGTAATCCTAGTAGCACAAAGGGTAAAGCTGTTACCCATAAAGATTGATGGCACGTAAGAGCTTCTTTTAATCGCCTGTGGGGTTCTCTCAAGAATCCCATTTGCTTGCGGGTGATATGCGCTGGTCGTTATGTGTTCGGCCCCTAGAATATCAGCAAGTGCTTGGTATAACTCAGATCTAAACTGTGTTCCTCGGTCTGTTGTTACGGTTTTTGGTACACCATAGCGAGATATCCAATTCTTCACGAGTTCTAGCGCAATTGTTTTGGCTTCCATGTTGGCTATTGGTACATATTCGACCCACCTGGTGAATCTGTCGATCATTGTTAGCATGTAGCGGTAGCCATCTGCTGGCGGTAAAGGACCTACAATGTCGATATGTACTTGTGCTAGTTTCTCAGATGGTGGGAAAGGGTTAAATTCGGAAAACGTATGCCTAGTTACTTTTGTTTTTTGGCATTCAATACAGGCGCGTGTCCATTCTCTGATTTCTTTGGACATGTTTGGCCAAATGAAGCGCTCCTTAACTAGCCTTGTTGTTGCGTTGGGGCCGGAGTGTGCTAACGCGTGTATTTGATTAACGAGTGCCGCCTAAGTTTCTCTGGTACAAATGGCCGCATGATAACGTATTTGTTGAAGTGTGGGTAGCACCATATTGTTTGATGTGGTGACTCAGGTAACATTACAGGTTGAAGCTCAAATGGCGGATTTTTTTCTTTTAGCCATTGCTGGAGTTCAGCGCATTTTTGTTGTTCGCAGGCGATATCGTTTAATGTTACCGGCGCCGAAATCGCGTTGATACGGCTTAGCATATCGGCAACGATATTGCTTTTGCCAGCGATATATTTGATGTTGGTGGTAATTTGACTTATGGCGTCCAACTGGTTAATCCTTCGTAGATTGTATCGTTTATTATTCGCCATTGTATTCTTTCTTGAGAATGCGTGGGTCAACGGCTGGTGATCGGTGTAGACTGTAAGGTTGGCATTTCCTTCTACCAGATGTCTGAAGTGCATTAAACTATCGTGCACCGCAAGTAGTTCTCGATCATATGTAGGGTACTGCTTCTGTCTCTCGTCTAATTTGCGTGAATAAAATCCCAATGGTTCGGTCTTGTCTCCATTTATTTGTTCTAATACTGCTCCGATAGCTATGTCTGAAGCATCTGTAGTCAGTATCAGTGGGCAGTTTGGCCGCGGGTAATTCAACATGGTCGCCTCGCCTAATGCTTTGAGTGCCGCGTGGAAGGCGCAAGTAGTTTCATCGTTCCATTGAATAGGGGTTTTATCATTTTTCTTAGGATGCCCCTTTAATATTTCGTGTAACGGAGCGAGGATGGTAGAGGCATTTCGGAGAAAGTCTCGGTAATATTCTAAAGAGCCCAAACAGCGTCGTAGTTCGGCTATTGTTTCTGGGCGTCGTACCTTCTTTAGTACTTCTATTTTTGCGGGCGATGGCGTAATACCAAACTGGGAAATGTGGTGACCGAGGAATTGAACCAAATCTTTTCCTAGTTTCGTTTTTTTGTCATTAATGGTCAAACCATATTCATGTAATCGTTGAAAAATTATATTCAGGTGTTGGAGGTGTTCCTCTTTATCTCGCGAGAATACTAAAATATCGTCTACATATGCGAAGGCAAAAGGTATTTCGCGCAATACCTGATCTATGAGGCGCTGTTGCGTTTGTGCTGCGTTCCTAAGGCCAAATGGCATACGCAAGAATTCGTATAGACCGAAGGGCGTTGTGATGGCTGTTTAGGTATATCTTCGGGGTGTACTGGAATATGATGAAACGCCTTTCGGATATCAATAGTTGAATAGATCGTAGTCCCGGCAAGGTTGCTGGTAACGTTTTATCAACGGAAGTGGGTACCTATCGGGCTCTGTGATGCTGTTTAGGCGCGGTAATCGCCACAGGGTCGTAAACTTTCTCCATCTCCTTTCTTTCGTAATAACAACGGTGCTGCCCATGGAGATTTCGATCGGCGTATTATTCCTTGTTTTAACATTTCTTCGAACTCTTCTTTAGCCCGTCGCAACAAGGTAGGGTGAAGCCTTCTCGGTCTTGCGAATTTTGGTGCGCCTGTAGTTTCAATAAAGTGTACTACGGAATGTTTAGGTTTTTCTTGAAATGGCGCTGGTCTAAGCAAGGACGGGTATTTGCTTAAAAGCGCGCGGTGAACTCGTCTTCGGCAGTATTTTGTATGACGTGGATACTATTAACGGAGGAATTTCTAATTTTCCCGCGCCTTGAAGTTATTTCTATGCCGTGGCGTAGGCACCGCCGTCTTAAATCGATTGTTAAATCGAAAAATTCGAGAAAATCGGCTCCGATCAACGCCTGGTCCACCTCGGCTATTATGAATGTCCATCGGTAAGTTTTCCCATGGCCCAAGTTTACATTTATTGTTTTGGCTCCATTTACCTGTATAGGCGAGTTATTAGCTGCGAATAATTTACATAAGTCCGTGTTGTTGCCGGTAGGCTTAAAATATTTTGGAGGTATGATTGATAGGTCAGACCCAGAGTCTATGAGAAATTCGATATGATTAATCGTATCGTATAAGTATAGACGGCGTGACCCAGTATTATCAGCGGTCGCCGTCAAAGCCACTGATAATTTTAGTTTTCCTGTTTAGGTAATTGGCGTTCGGCTGAGGTATCCTTTGTATAATCACATGGCGAGCGGCAACGAAAAGCCTTTTCGCCAAATTTATAGTGGTAATAGCATTTCCCTCTAATAGCGCTGGGTGAACGCGTGCGCTCTGTGGTGGGTCCCCGCGATCGTGTTCGAAAACGGTTTCGACTAAAACTGCGTGGCCTAGCCTTTAACTCGCCTATTTCTTTAGTAAGCTGTAATACCATTTCTTCCAAGCGCGAAAGTCGATCTCCACCATTACCAGTAGCTATGGCAGAAACATTGGATGTGGAAGCTTCAATTGCGTGGCAACCAGTCGTCGGCATTATTTGTGCTAATTGGTCCGCCATGGTCGATAAAACTTCGAGCGTATCTTGGGAAATTAGTAGGTGCTCCTGAATTCGCGTAGGTAGGCGGTTAAGCCATAACCGTTTTAATATTCCTTCATTTACATTGTTTCCAGCGAGGATCCGCATTTCATTTAGCAAGGCAGAGGGCTTTCGGTTGCCTAATGCAACTCCGGATAATAATTCGGACAGTTTTTCTTCTTCAGACCTATTATATAACTGGATTAGGCGTTGTTTCACTGACGCATATTGTTGTGTAGGCGTCAACTTCTCATCCGTTAATAAGTCATCCACGCTCAATATAGCATTTTGGGGTAATTTTGCGCTGAGCAGTGTTAGCTTCATTGTATCGTTTTCAATCCCAAATACTTTGAAATGTTGCTCGACCAATATAATCCATAGTTTGGGATTCATTGGTAGGAATTCAGGTAGGGTGATCCGGGCTGCATCACTGCTTCGCATATTGCCTAAGAGTGAGCGTAAAGGCGTTGCTGTATCGGATGAGGTTGCTATGTTTTCGTCAGGCATGGTTGATCCTGGCAGGGTCGCCACTTTGTAGGTGATGGTGCGCTATACTTACCTACAAACCGTGTATTACCTTAAGTAGGTACCTACCTCGTCCGCGGGAGCGGACGGAAACGACACCTCGTCCGCAAGGGCGGACGGAAAAGGCACCTCGTCCGCGAGAGCGGACGTTGAAGGCTCCTGGGAAGGCTACCTCGTCCGCAAGAGCAGACGTCAAAGGCTCCTGGTATAGGCTTCCTCGTCCGCGAGGGCGGACGTCGAAGGCTCCTGGTTTAGGCTTACTCGTCCGCGAGGGCGGACGTCGAAGGCTCCTGGTTTAGGCTTCCTCGTCCGCAATGTGCGGACGCGAACAGCTAGTTACCTAAGAGACCTACCGGGTAAATACCTGCGTCCGAGGTTCGGACGGTTACCGTGAATAATGTTAACAAACAAACGCAAGAGTATGAGAGAAGCGATATTTATTCGTGAACGTACAGCGGAAAGAATGATTTCTTTGCAGCACGCAGGCTGTATTTATAATGCTTACCCCACTGCCACGCGTGCGCGAGCGACCGCAGCATAGCCAACCTACATTTTAGCTATACGCGAAGTCGCTCGAACACGCGCGGCAGTGTAGGCATGAAATATGCCTACAGTTTTTTACCAATATAACTTTTTTCGGTCTATATTTGATCCAAAGATATTTTAGCTCTCCATATTCCAGGAAATATAATAATTATAGAGCTCCATAATGATATGAATTTTGAACTTACATACATACTTAGTGGCATAATTGAAGGAAGGCCAGGGTAGGCCATTGCCCCCCAATATATTTTAGTCTCTCCATTGCCTTACCCAAGTATCCAAAACATACCTTAAGAACTGAGAAGTAACACAAAAATGTTGCATAGTAAAGTATTTTTGGGATGTCCCTTTGTTCCTCCAAAACATCCTGCTTACCTCTCTGTATATGTGCATATGTATATTGTATAACAAGGATATCCGATGGCGAGATTACACAGCTAACAAGTAATAACTCTTTTCTTTATAATTAAGATCAAGTAAAATTTAAGATATTGAATTCATACAATTTTTAAGCAGAATTCGCGTAGCTCTGAGAATTCTTGCGAGGTGAAACTCCATTGGGAAAGTAATCAAGCCTATACCGTATGTCCTAGTAATAAATTGGCCATATGCCACCATCTGAAGTATAATTTTTGAATACATCAGAAACATTAGTATAGTTCCTTTTATCGACTTAATAATCTTACTTACTTTAACTTTTTAGCTGAGTTTTTTAATAAAAACGACAGCTATTACAGCCTACCTGATTTGGGAAGGGAAGGTCGGGGCAGGGTGGGGTCTTCAAATCTTTGCGTTTCAGAACATTTGTAATCACCTGGCAAATGTCCAACTTTTTGGTATATATATATTTTTTTCCCCCACGCGTAGCGCCGGCGAGTATTCATAAAATTCGCTCAAAATTTGGTGAGGAACTCTTCTTGAAAATGCGCAGAAGTGCTTTTTTTGTTTTTTCGAAAAATTTCAAAATGGCGGATCACTCAAATGTTGAGGGGAGCTGGAGAAGAGGCAAATAGCTCAAATTTTTCGTTTTTGATCTCGTATGAAAGAGTGAGTCACGGACACCAACATATTTAAATTTCAGCTTCCTAAGTGCATTTTGAGGCGACTTAGCAAAAACCTGTTTTTGAGAAAATTGCGTTTTTTGTGTCACTCACTTTGCGCAGGCGGGTGTGGATAAAATTCGCTCAAAATTTGGTGAGGGACTCTTCTTGAAAATGCGCAAAAATAGTTTTTTTGTTTTTTCGATAAATTTCAAAATGGCGGATCACTCAAATTTTGAGGGGGGGCTGGAGAAGGGGCAAATAGCTCAAATTTTTCGTTTTTGATTTCATATGAAAGAGTGAGTCACGGATACTCACATATCCAAATTTTAGCTTCTTGAGTGCATATTGAGAGGAGTTAGATCAAAAAACGGCTTTTTTGAGGAAGTTTTGAGTCATGAAATTTCTTGAATCTTCCATATCTCCCCACAAAATCAAGTTAAATAGATCAAATTTTGTGTGTGAGGTTAGTTGGTGACCACAATATGACCTCTTGAATTTGGATCAAAATGGATTCAAAATGGCGGATTATCAAAATTTGAGTAGAGCTTGAGGAGCCTCAAGTTGGTAAAAATGTAATTAATATGAATTCATATGGTTATTAGGGATAAGTTGTATACTATATCCCGAATTCACTTCCATACATGATGTTGGAGGAGGGAAGGCGGGGTTACCAACCTAAAATAGTGGTGGGGGTACAGGAGGGTCGAAAATTTTTTATTGCTAAGTCATATGATAAAATGAGCCCAAGTGACAAACGTATTTTGATTTTAGCTTCCTCAGTGCTTTTGGAGGGGAGTTAGAGCAAAAAACAGCTTTTGGAGGGGAAATTGCTGCAGGAAATTTCATGAATCTTCCATATCTCATCACCAAATCAGCCTAGAATGGTCAAACTTTGTGTGTAGGATTAGTTTGTGATCAGAATATAACCACTGAAATTTGAGTCAAAATGGATCCAAAATGGCGGATTTACAAAATTTGAAGATAATTTGAGGATTGAGGATCCTCAAATTGTTATAATTTGAGAAATATGTGTTCACATGATTATTTCATGGCAAGAAATACTACATTTGTGCCAAATTCAACTTCTTAAGTGTTTTTGGAAAGGATAGGATAGGGTAGGGGTTTTCAGACTTGGTATTGGGTATGGCCTGTAGTCATGAACGGTTAAGCAAGGTTATTAGTAAATCAAAACAAACTCCAATCAAAAACTTAGCTCCAGTAATGCGGCATGGCTGCTTACGTTTTTTTTTTTTTACATTAACGTGCTATGCATTGGATCTAGGCCAGAGGCACGGAAATGCATGATTTATTATATTTCACAGACTTTTAAATTTTTGATATTTGAAAGATTCAAGTCAAGAAATTTACTAAAAATACCAAAATTATGATTTGTTGAGCAATTTTTTATTTTATTTAATGAACTACAATAGTATTTTTCAAGATTTCTATAGCTCATCGATCAACAATAAGTGATTCTCACCACTGAAAATTAATTTCGGTATAATCAATCCAAATAATTTAGAACAATTATTGGACAGATCTGATATTTACATGTAAAATAGTTGTAATCAATCAGTGGTTTCCCTTTTGCAACATAGAACGACTATTTTGAGAAAATTAAAGCTTGAAAACGTTTTCAGTCTTTAGACGACGAAATACAGTTTTCGAATGGAAAATAATTTAAAGTTGTTCTCAATTCAATTTTTTTTTCATTTTTGAAAATTTTAAATCATTTAAACAAATGTTCTAATGGACTATGAAAAGTGATGATTTTCTCAAGTATTTTGAGTGATATTTGATAACTAATGGTCTCTTGCCTTTTGCATTTTTCAGAACATACAGAAATTTCCATAACTTTTAACATATCTCAACATCGAGAGTGATTCCATTTTTTATACACACAACAAAAAAAAACACTTATTGCATAAAAAGTGTAATAACAAAAATATTTTGAATATAGTAACCATAACCTCGAAACAAATCTGCCAATATACATAATACATAAAAAATAACCGGAGCATAAAAATCTGTTGAAATTGAAAAATACTGAATTGCACATGTTTAGCTATTCCTTAATACAGACTGGATAGTCTCAAGGCTCTCTTCTAAACATTTTTTAAACTTAGATCCATCAGTTTGATCATTATAATTGGTTATCGCAGCACCACATTCATCATTTCTAATCATATACTGCAATAAAGTGAAAAAATTAATTTCATTCAATTTATAATCAATGAACCACTTCTTATAATCGTCGAGTAACTTACGCAATGCCAAACCCATCCTGTACCACAGGCCCGAATCCACCACCTAACACTACATCGGACGATAAAGTCGATGTTGATAATATATTATGGTTTATAATTTGGTAACTTTTATCGGTATATTTCAGGAAGAACATGCGCCCTTTTTTCAGCTAATTTCCTAAGAGCAAACAGATGTCTATCGAATCCTTGTCCTGTGAATAATTGAACAATAATCAAATCAAATAAATACTCGAATCGATTACATTGGAATCGCGAGTTTATATTCGCTTAAATACCCCCCATAGCCGCATTTTTTACTAAACTTCCGTGAACTTTGGAACAATTATCGATCATTTTACGTAATTCCTCGTTACTAGTATTTTTGGCAGTGACGGCTTCGCAGAACTGTTTCGTTTCTACGGTACATGGTCTAATAGTTTCAGTTCTACCATGTTTAAACGCAGCTGTACTACATGATTCGTAGGTTGCGACCGTTTTACGAGCTAAATTGTAATATGCTAACTAAAACGTGAAATATAAAACAGTAAAAATCATATATGTCGTATCTTAACATCAAGAGATGTTCATTTTTTCACATACTTGGAAGGATAACTGCATTATAGCGTCGGGGCTAACTTTGAACTTTTTACACTGAGATTTTCCGATACCATAAGTAAAATCGTTGAGATCTAAAGAATCGCAAATTTTTGTAAAAGAAGATTGAGCTTGACTTATATCTTTTAACTTTATCATCTAAAACAAAATCTGAAAAAAAAAAAATCGGTCACTTTAAGTTTCCTTAGAACATCACTTGAGCCTCAAATACGCACTTAGTTTTCTGGGTACGCTTCCAGCTGACAAGCTAACAGTTTGAGTTTTTTCGGTAACTCTGGGTTTTTCTTTGGAGTCATTGTAAATATCTTGGAAATAACGTAAAACAGCTACTCCATCGCCCCACGAATGTTCGAAATTCAATCCGGCAGCTCCATTAGCGGCGCAAATTAACGTGAATGATTTGTCGAACCATCTGAAAAACATGTAAAAATAATTTCTCTCGATAAGCGAAGTAAAAAAATCATTCGCTTACCTATTCATGCCGTCAGAATGCAAAAACCATTTACAAATATCTTTCGATGTTTCTGAAATAGATTCGTCCAAAGCAACCGCGAACAAACTCGTATCTATTACATTTAGGGATGCAGCATTTCCTATATTTTCTAAATGTTTCCTCGTTTCAGCCCACTTATTTCTCTCGCTTGAAGTAAGAATACCTAATGGATATTCTGCAGGAGGAGTATTATCATTTAAGATGTGGTTAATAGAAGAAAAAATCACTTCTGGGCTCAAAATATCACCTAAAATCCGAGAAATATTTAATTAAAATTTTCACCTATATGCAAATATCAACATGCACATTGCAAATGATCTAACCGTTATCATCTAGAACGTCGACAGCGTAAAAATGGCCTCGTCTTAAGACCACGATGTGTTTTTCATTATCACTATGCAATAAACGATCTTTGCCAGTTTCTGGAATTCGTGTACTACTAAATAAATGAGAGTATTGCACCATATCTAAAGGGTATGCCTGTAACGAGAACAAATTAGCTTGATATTGGATTTCGAACGATCAATAAATCATTCAAAACTACTCACATTAAATAAATAAGCACCATACCAACTGACTGCGGAAGGTAGTAATGAGGTTACACGACGAAACAACTGAGTATCACTTTTTTTCGGATTCAAGTGGAATACTTCCGGTTCCAATATATTTTCTTTCAGAGATTTATAAAATCTACGAAAATAAACAACTACAACATTTCATACGATAATTTTTTGAAAATATTCAACCATCTTCACTATATACCTCAACGAAGAAATAATTAAATTGGAAGTCTTTACGAGTTGCTTATCATAAAAATTGTTATTATAATTGACGAATATCAACGCAGGATTATAATTAATTGGCAAAGGTGTCCTGTCACTAAGGTACATGTGGAACCATGGTTCAGATATATAACTAGTGTGTTTATTACATTCATCACGATTTTTCAGTTCTGTATTTAAAACAATTCCATCTCCGTGTTGGAATTTTCTGACAATGTTTTCGGTGTTTTCAAAATCTTTATTACTTAATATGGGCTTTAAAGATTGCAAATATCTCTCGCAAGTATTCGATAATTCTGGAATGGGTAAACGAGGTAACGATTTTTGGAAATGTAATGTTGGAACGATACTTTTTTGGATGTATTGGTAATCATCGCTGAATGAGCTGAAACAAAGCAGGTTCGTACTATGTATATGGCGAGTAAATAGAGCATGCATAATTCGAAAAATAACTCAGGTTAGCAGAAATTACCTTTTTTTTCTCAACACCTGGCAAGAAGCTGTCAAGGATTTGTGGAAATTCTATATAAAAAAGTAGAATTACGGATTAGTCATTTTTTGACAGGAAATATATGGTGAGATACTGAGCATTGAATTCCATACGTACATGTCTGCTGTTTCTGCTGAGTTGTAACATATTTGTAACAAAATATAGATAACTGTTGCTTTTTGAAATAACTTCAACTGATTTCGTAACTAACACACGAAGTTTTGTGCTTTCAGCGTATATGTACTGGTGAAACACTAAGTTAGTGAAGGGACATTTTGTGAAACAGAATCACATTTAAATTACGTAAATAACATAAAATACGGTGCCAAAATTGTAAATACTTGAGTTGTTGATGATAGTTGATTTGTTTTGTAGATTAAAGACCTTCAAAATGATAAGGAAATCAACAGCTTTTTTGAACCAGCTTGAACTTAGATAAAAAATAAGATAAACTACCTCAGCAACCTACACGTTTCATTGTTTAGCCTGGTTTAGCCTGACAAGTCTGACACTGTGACACCAAAATAACCGAAATAACGTATGCCGGGAAATTTGAGATTGTGAAACAATTTTTTTTTTTTTTTTGTTAATGGATAGAAATCCAAGCCCGAACCAAAACCCAAAACCGTTGAAAACCAGTTGTTTTAGGCTAGTGAAACCGTGAATGAGTGGAAACCCGTAAGGATGAAGTAATTTATGGGACAAGGACAAAAAGATTCGGTTTATAAAATGTTACCGTTGGAAGGGTTATTCATCGAAACCGAAACCGAAATCGTAACCTACAGTCAAAAGTAAACACTCTCCCATCCGGCTTCCTTCATCAAAAAATATTATTTCTGAAAATAATTATTCTGATGTTCAATTTTATGAAAAAAACGCATTTCGAATTTTATTTTCTAAAAAGTGTTATTCAGTGTTATGTATATTTAACAGTTCGTTTGCGTTCGTTGCCAGTTACCTATTTCAATTTTAGTCAAATACTGAAAAAAATTGATTTTTTATGGTTTATAGCAAGCCTTACTTAACGTAATTATGAAAAATTCTAGTCAGTGTTTTATTAATCTGCAGGTTATCTTCGCAGTTTTGAAAAATTCTTCGTAAAAATGGGATCGAAAAAGAAGAATCGCTGATTTTTTGAAGTAAGATTTTTGTGACAGTTTCATCAGAATTTGCAGCTTGACTCACTCATTACTCATCATCCATATAACCAAATATCTTGGACTTTGTAAACGACGCAACTCATGAAGCACGTAATAATGCGCTGATATACTAAATAATCTATAATTTCATCCCACTTCGCTTTGCATGGCTTGTGTCATCAATGTAATATGACGTCTTCCACATTCGCGTATTATTCTTTGAAAAACTCTTTTACCTTTGAACTACTGAAGCATCCTCGAACGTTAGTTTTGTGCTATATACTTTGAGAAAAATTCGATGTTCATGTAGAACATTGGCTTTCGAATCACGCTACATGAAATTATCATCATTCAGCATCGAAAAACGCGTTAATAAAAATTTTCAAATCTCTAGAAAATTGTTTATGCAAAAAGTATGCGACGATAACCTTTAAACAGAGCCCGATTAATTGTATAATTGGTCAGAAGCTTCTTATCGAATTGTTAATCAACTGAGAAAACGGTAAAAATGTTAAAAATTCTCGTCCGCTAATTATTTTTTTTCCAACTTTCTGTTATCTTGCATACTTCACATGTAATAGCATTGACGCGGCTTTGTTTTGGTGTACAGATTTCATTTATAATACGCCAGATTTGGAATAATAAAAAGACGATGTTTAAAACAGCCCAATGATATTATTAATCCTAATCGTTCTTTCCATCGCCAATGGATTTTACACCTCAGCTGAAATCTATGGTAAGTTTATCTCTACTAATTCGTTGAAATTTTATAACATTTCGTAATTCTTTTTTCGCTCTAAGGTGACGATACATCACCTCCGCAAGGTATCTGTAGCTTCTACCATGGCCGAATTTGCAAGAGTTATTTGGACCAGTCGGTGCGAGTATGGTTTAATAATTCTAAAGAGAGTATCGGCGGATTAGAAAACGAAAAAATCGTCACCGGATTATGGAAAGAAATGATCGAAGGTTTCACTGAACCATGTCGCAGTGCTGCCGAGGTAAAGCTCACAGTGCATTTTCAATTGATTGAAAAATTTACCTCTAGGTTTCTCATATATTTGATTTTCATTTCCAGAAACTTCTCTGCACGTACGCTTTTCCCCAATGTGGCTCCGAAAACGGATTTCAAATCGGTTTGCCTCTGTGTTACGAGGACTGCGTAGCTGTACGAGACCTATTTTGTTACAACGACTGGGCGTTGTTACTGGCCAATAAAGAAAAAGGAATTTATTTGAATTCGAGGGGTCATTTTTCGTTACCGAATTGCGATAAATTACCTAAATATAATTCCAACGATAAGTCACCTTCGTGTTCCTACGCTAAACTGACGGAAATGAAAAAAGACGAAATTACCTGTATGTGCTAGTAATACTGTAAAATTTTCTATATTACTGTATCGCATCATATTACTATTAATCTTTAATATATTCGTTGATAGACGACTGTATCAAAGGAAACGGTCGGTATTACCAAGGCACTAAGAATGTTACCAAATCTGGAATACCTTGTCAGCGTTGGGATTCGAAATCCCCTCACGAATTCGAACGCCCTCCCAAAGTATTCCCGGAAATTCAAAACTCCGAAAATTACTGTCGAAATGCTGGAGGCGAAGTATCCTCTCCCTGGTGTTATACTGCTAATCCCAATATTCGTTGGCAGTACTGCGACATACCAGTTTGCAGTGGGTATTTTTTTTTTTAAATCAATCTTGTTATCATTCGCCGTGCCAACTAAAGAATTATACCTGCACTTGGCTATTTTTAAAGCTAATTATGGTTGCAATTGAAGAAAAAATAACAATGCTTATGCAAGGGTTTTCAATATCTCCAAACTTGATGAAAAACCGCTGGGCTTGGGAAAAGAAATTGATTGTATAAGCATGAAATTTCCTGTAAGAACTTATTCATTTATTTATTTTTTGTCTACGTTCAACGTAAGAAATAGTTTATAAAAATTACGAAACTGATGTCAGTGGACAGGGGAATTCGACAAATATCATCCAGCTTCCATCAATGTGAAGTGTTTCTCGAGAGAAGGATATGCACGTAAAGCCTATCTGTTCATGGAAGGAAAAAGACAATCATGCGAACTACACCAAAAATAAAGAAATTATATTAAAGTCATTTTCATCAGGATTTTGAACACAAAATTATTATTTTCACTACTTAGTACTTAGCTACTTACATATTCTAGAAAAACATTTTATAATTTCTGTTTATTTTCAAAATGGGAGGAACTTTTGAATATTGAAAATTTTAATAAGCAATTGGTGAAATTTAATTTTAAAGACGAACGGCAATTTTATGTTGAATTTCTTATTCTCATTTTCATGTTCTATTCGCCTTTGAATCCAAGCGAAAAAGTTTTTGAGTCGAAGTAAAAAATTTTTATGAAAAATTTATATCATTTTTTCTTTTTAAATTTATGTTGTTAAGCATTTTTTTTATTCAAATTTTTTAACAAAAATTTTAAAATAAAAATATGTTTACAAAATTATCTTAAATGGCGAAAAAAACCCAACTTTTTATTTTTATTTTATAAAAATGTGAATTCGAAATTTGAAGGGAAAAATTATTAAAATTTCAATATTTTAATCATGAAAATGATATTGATTTTTTTTGTATGTAGAAGAGGAAGTGTGAAATAATTACGAAACAACTCGCTTCAAATTTCAATCCTCAAATTTGCTGGCAACATACCCGCAAATGTAATCAAATTAAAAAAAAAAGTAAGCAGCCATGCCGCATTCCGGAGCTGAGTTTTTAACTGGAGCTTATTTTGATTTACTAATAACCTTGCTTAACCGTTCATGACTACAGGTCACACCCAATACCAAGTTTGAAAACCCCAACCCTATCCTTTCCAAAAACATTTAAGAAGTTGAATTTGGCACAAATGTAGTATTTCTTGCCATGAAATAATCATGTGAACACATATTTCTCAAATTATAACTATTTGAGGGTCCTCAAATTATCTTCAAATCTTCATAATCCGCCATTTTGACTCAAATTTAATAGTTCATATTCTTGTCACAAACTAATTCTACACACGAAGTTTGACCATTCTAGGCCGATTTGGTGATGAGATATGGAAGATTCATGAAATTTCCTGCAGCAATTTCCCCTCCAAAAGCCGTTTTTTGCTCTAACTCCTCTCAATATGCGCTTAGGAAGCTGAAATTTAGGTATGTCGGTGTCCGTGACTCACTCTTTCATATGAGATCAAAAACAAAAAATTTGAGCTATTTGCCCCTTCTCCAGCCCCCTCAAAATTTGAGTGATCCGCCATTTTGAAATTTTTCGAAAAAACAAAAAAATCACTTCTGCGCATTTTCAAGAAGAGTTCCTCACCGAATTTTGAGCGAATTTTATCCACACCCGCCTGCGCAAGGCGAGTGACACAAAAACGAAATTTCCTCAAAAACAGGTTTTTGCTTTAACTCTCCTCAAAATGCACTTAGGAAGCTGAAATTTAGATATGTCGGTGTCCGTGACTCACTCTTTCATATGAGATCAAAAACGAAAAATTTGAGCTATTTGCCCCTTCTCCAGCCCCCTCAAAATTTGAGTGATCCGCCATTTTGAAATTTTTCGAAAAAACAAAAAAAGCACTTCTGCGCATTTTCAAGAAGAGTTCCTCACCAAATTTTAAACGAATTTTATGAATACTCGCCGGCGCTACGCGTGGGGGAAAAAAATATATATATATCAAAAAGTCGGACATTTGCCAGATGATTACAAATGGTCTGAAACTCAAAGATTTGAAGACCCCACCCTCCCCCGACCTTCCCTTCCCAAATCAGGTAGGCTGTAATAGCTGTCGTTTTTTAATTAAAAACTCAGCTAAAAAAAATAAAAATAAAAATATAATTATTTTTAGACAATTCGTGAATTCGATTCATTTATTTTCACAATAAATTTATGTATGTTCAAAACTTTTTTTTTTTTGAAAACCTACAAAATTTATTGTTATTAAAAATGAGGACTAAATGGGATCTAAAAATAAATGATATCATTTTGAGATAGAGCTGTGATACTTTGAGAATCCTCGAGAATTGAAAATTGGTCATAATTTATCTCCAAGTCTTAAACAGTTGAAGTGTAGCTCATACTATGCAGGTGACTCGTAAATCATACATTCATTATTCATTATTGAAAATACACAAAATTTAATTCCATTCACTCACGCACCCCCCCCCCTCCTCAACTAACTAAATTTTATTTATTTCCTCGATGAATCAAGTATTTTGATACGTTTTATTAGAATTAAACTTCAAATATCTAGGTGTTTCTGAACTTAGTAGCGCTACGTGGCACTACAAAAAAAAATTATTTACAAAAGAGTTTGCGCATTAATGCTCAAATATACAGGCACTTCTAAGTAAATATTGACTCTAAAAATGATTTTTGTACTTTTTTTCTTCTAAAACTTAGTTGTTTATTCTTCAGTTGTAACCGCAATTGATTTTAAAGATGGTAAAGCGCAGCTTCACTATAGTTAGGTTAAAGCATTTAATCATTTCTGCTATTTTAATTTTTTTCAACTATTTTTAGATGCCTCAGCTGTAATTAAAGAGGAAAAAATGTACGATACGCTTGAGAGAATGTTGCAGATTTTTTATAAGTACCCTTATTTAATAGTTATCATCGCTTCGGGGAGTGTGCTCTTCTGTATTTTACTTCCATTAGTATTGCTATGCCATAGAATGTGCAGAAAGAAACTGGTTGTATATCGCCCCACACCTACTCAAGTAAATCGCAATTTATTTAATTTTTACTCGTGTATCGAAGAATTATTTCATTTTTTTCAATTAACTGAATTTAATTGAAATTATTGATGATACAATTTTTTTTAATTTTTGAAAATTATCTTATGTTTTTAGGATGTCAATATAGATTTACAAAAGTTGCCTGATAACAAATCTTATCACAAATCCAGTGCTTGTCTTAATCCGAAATTAGAAAAGTTGGAGTTTCCTAGAAACGATATCATTTACATTCGCGATCTAGGCCAAGGTGCTTTCGGTAGAGTATTTCAGGTAAATGAATCGTTCGTTTTAATATTCATTCCATAAAAATTTCTCGTAAAAAAAAAAAAAAAAAAAACGAACATTCCCTCCAATTCCAGGCTAAAGCTCCAGGCCTCCTTAAAGGAGAAGAATTCACCATCGTGGCGGTAAAAATGTTGAAAAACGAAGCCACCGATGACCTACAAACCGATTTCGAAAGAGAAGCGTGCCTATTAGCCGAATTCGATCATCCAAATATCGTAAAATTATTAGGCGTCTGCGCGGTCGGTAAACCAATGTGTTTATTATTCGAATACATGGGTCGAGGAGACGTCAGCGAATTCCTGCGTTCTTGTTCGCCCAGCAATTACATTCTTCGATCGGCTGAAAACGGCAATATCTTCCAGGTATCCATAGATTCCTTCCCAATATATTTTTCAACTCAAAAAAAAAAATTGAAATAATAACCTTCATATTTTCAGGATATCCAGCTCACCACTCTAGATTTATTAAATATCGCTCAACAAATAGCAGCCGGTATGGTATACCTGTCTGATCGTAAATTTGTGCATAGAGACTTGGCTACTCGTAATTGCCTCATCAACGACGCCATGGTCGTGAAAATCGCTGATTTCGGTCTATCGCAGAAAATGTACTTACAAAATTACTACAAAGGAGGCGAACAGGATGCCATTCCTATTCGATGGATGCCTCTGGAAAGCATCCTCTATAACAAATACACCATCGAATCGGATGTATGGGCTTTTGGCGTATGCTTATGGGAAGTGTTCTCATTCGCTCTACAGCCATATTACGGTATGACTCATCAGGAAGTCGTGAAATACATTAAAGACGGAAATGTCCTACAATGTCCCGACAATACTCCCAAAAACGTTTATGATCTCATGAAACTATGTTGGAATAAAAAGCCCGCAGCTCGACCCAATTTTCGAGTCATTTACCAAACCCTAGATATCATTAGGTTAGATATAATGCGCCAAAATGGAATGTTACAAAGTATCGCCCATGTTTGAAGACTACGAGTGAGAATAAACGAGATTTTGACGCTAATAAGAAAATACATGATTTTTTTACTCAACTTTACATTTCAATAACGTTCCTTTAAGTTAACGAATGAACGGATACCTACTTCGCTAGCTTTTTTCATTCATTTAATTTTTCGCCAAGTGCATTTACAAATAATACGAGTAAAATATCTACATCGCAATATTAGTAAATATGATTTTATATTTTATGTTTTCTTCCCGTTTCCCTTAAATTAAGATACATCATCTGATACTTTCATTTTCTAGTCTATCGTATAAGGTTGTCAATTTCCGTGCCATTATCTGCACTTTATGTTCAATAATCGATTTTTTGGGTGTTTTTATTTAGCTTTTAACGGTGGTACATGGCGATGATCAACTGCGATTTCAAAGTCAAACTGCCATAATGTTGATTTTTTAGTGATAATTAAGATATCTTCCATTTGCTTTATTCAACTGAGAATTTTTATCTCGAGATGAATACCGTTTTTTTTTTTTTAATTTTTATTTATTTCTTATTGATTGATACTAATTTTTTTATGTGCCTTTAATTTTTATTCTTATTTTATATTTTGTGGTTTTCAACGACGATGTTTCAAGATTATTTTCTATATGTTTATAATTTTTTATTATATTCTTAATTATTGCTCTCGTTGTTTAGTAATTACTAGTCGTTCGGTGTTTTCATTATTGTGAATTGGCTTTTTATTCTTATATGTGAGAAATAAATGTCATATTTTGAAATTTCGAGTTTATATAAGTTCTTTTGTTAATGTATTGTATTATTTCCATGTATGGTATGTGTCAAGTGTAAGAGTATGAAATTGTTCACTTCATAATTTATTCTCAAAAAAAGCTCACTTCAAGTTCGTTTTAAAAAAAAAAAAACTACAATTTGAAGTTCATAAGTGAACTTCACTAAACTCATTGTTCACTCAGAATCTCCTAATTTCGATTTGTCCATTCTATCCAAAGCTAGCAATATCGGAATAATAGCTGGAGCAGAGAAGGTTACTTTCTTCAATTTTTAGGCGAAAAAATTGATGTAACATTTTTTAGAGCATGTAATTTTTTATAAGAATATAGTTTCATTTTATTCGGGCAACTACAATGAGCAAATCATCTACAAAATATTTTATCTAAACATAAGCTTCTTCATACCACATTTATGGATATTCACTACTCATGCGTGAGATTTTGTCTATTCAAATTTCCAAGAGGGCTAAAGTACGAAGGTTTAAAAACACATAAGATTTTTCAACGGGTAATGAAATAATTCTGTGTCACTTTGATAATATGTAATGTCTTTCGTTTATGCGAGATCTTATGTTCTTTGCACGAATAGGTCACATGAGTTCACGATCTTTCGTGTTAGTCTCAACTCTCGAGGGACACCACACACCAGAGGAATAAAGTGAATCGGTGAGGAAGGTAGTTATAATAGTTGCTAAATGACCTTGGGAACGCGTCATAAAAATTTCAGTACTTCAACTCAATTTCTAGATTTTCAAAATAAAGTCACAATTTTCTTCTTCTTCTTCTTAGTTTAACGTGCCATGTATTGCAACCTAGGCCAAAGACACGGAAAGGAAAAGGGGTTTCAAATTTTTAGGAAGAGTTGAGTTTGTTTTAAGAAGTTGATAAGAGAATTAGTTTTAGAGGGATCGTCGCAAAGTATATCGGAGAGAGAAGAGGGTTGGTTCAACTGATGTCTGTGTTGATGGAAGAGGGGGCAGGAAATGAGTAAATGGTGAACAGTGAGTTGGGTGTCACAGGATGGACAGAGAGGGGTTGGTTCTTTTTTGAAGAGGTGGCTATGGGTTAGATTTGTGTGGCCTAGGCGCAAACGGGCAAGTACGACGTCTTCTTTGCGGTTCTTGAGAGGGATAGTCGACCATGGTTGTGTGGAAGTTCGAAGTTGGCGGAGCTTGTTTGAGAGTGGAACGGAGGACCACTGATGCTCCCATGATTCGCGGGCTTTTACGCGGAAAAAGGCTTTTAGATCGCGAAGAGGTACCGAAATATCCGGAATGGGGAAAGTGGACGAGCCATCTTTGGCCGCCTGATCAGCGAGATCGTTTCCTCGGATTCCAATATGCGCGGGAGTCCACAAAAACACAACACGCGAGTTGACCGAACGAAGGAGGTGGATAACTTCTTTGGCGATAGGATGTTGAGTGATTTCGCAGGATTTTTGTAAATTTAGGAGAGCGTTTAAGGAGTCGGAACAGATAAGATACGAAAGGGAGGATTTTTCGAAGATTATATGTTCAACAGCTAATTTAATGGCAAAGAGCTCAGCAGATAGAACAGAGAAAAGAGGAGGAAGGGAAAATCTGAGGAGGACGTGATCGGAAGTGGCGATGCCACAGCCTGTGTGAAACTGGTATTTAGAGCCGTCGGTAAAGAGGATGTGAAAGCCTGGGTATTGAGAAGTAGTTTCGTGAAATGCTTTGAGGATAACTGAGGGTCTTCAGGTTGAATTCAAGTTCGAAATTTGTCCAAGGTGGGTTAACAGCTGGGGAGGATTTGTGAATGGAGAGATGAGTGGATATGAGAGATGAAGATTGGGTGTGAAAGGTTTGGACAGAGGATGTGGATAAACATAAGGAGGCGTGTGAGGAGTATGCAGGAGACAGTTCGTTTGATTGAATTCGTGCGAAAGTATTTAGCATTACAAGGTTCCTGTGTATGTCGAGAGGAGGTTCGCCGGCTTCGCAGAGAATGCTGACTGTGGGAGAGGTTCTAAAAGCCCCAATAGCGAGACGAGCGGCGGCGTGATGTACTGAGTTAAGTGTTTGAAGTAGTTTTTCATTAGCAGAGCTGTATGCTGGCAGTCCATAGTCCATCTTAGATCTAATAAGAGAGCGGTATATTTGCAGGAGAGTTGTGCGATCAGATCCAAAAGAGGAGTGCGAAAGTTTTTTGATGATGTTAAGTTTTTTCACGCATTCTGATTTCAGATGGTAAATATGAGGTTTCCAGTTTAATTTCTCGTCGAACAAAACGCCGAGGTATTTGACCGAGTCGGATGTAGGGATCGATGCATTATCCAGGAGAATATTTATTGAGTGAGGACATTTCGAGATTCTGCAAAAATGAAGAGCCGTTGTTTTGGTAGTAGAGAATCGAAAGCCATTTTGGCTGGTCCAAGATGAAAGTTTGTCTACTGTAGTTTGAAGAATTTCTTGTCCAAGTGCAAAATCTTTACAAGAGATGTAAACAGTTAGGTCGTCAGCGAAGAGGCAGCATTTCAAGGGAGGAGCGATTTCATTTACGATGTCGTTGATAGCAATGTTGAAGAGGGTAGGGCTGATTACAGAGCCTTGAGGGACTCCATTTTCAAGTTCGCGTAGGGGAGATTTCAAGTGTCCGAAATTTTTCAAAAAATTAATTTTTGGACAACTGAATATTTTTCAACGGTCAAAGTCATTGTTGTCGTTATAAGACTGAGAAAAATTTTAGACGTTCGTATTCTTTTAATTTAGATCCAATTTAATTTTTTTTTGAAGAACCAATTTTTGTTATTTCCAAAAATGAACGACAAATAAATGGGTAATTTAATTGATCGTGAGCACGATATGTGCCTATATAGGTTATTTTGGACTCAAGATGCAAACTATGCTCGTTTTTTACCAAACAAAGCTCCCCAAAACATCACATTATGTGACTTTGTATAGATGCTTCAACATCAAAAAGCTCAGAGGTATTCCAATGGAACCAAAATTGAGCAAATTTTGGCTCTTGAGTCTGAGAAAGCTTAAATTAAATCCATACTGTACACACAACCAATGAATAACTCATTTTTCGTTCATTTTTGAGGATAATAAAATTGTTGCTATTTGAAAAAAAGTTTAAAATGGTTTTGACCTTGGAATTTTAAAAAAAATTGGCGTTAATATTTTTTTCAGTCTGAATGACAAAATAACTTTGGAAAGTAAAAAAAATTTATAATCACCCAAAAAAACTTTTTTCTTTAAATTTTTCTTTTACTTCATTTTGAGGGGTTTAAAAAATTAAAAATTGAATAATGGAGCTAAAATTTTTACATTATACGTATATCGTAACTGACAATTACTTACGCGATTTCAAATATGGTAAATTAAATATTACTGCTCAGTTTTACTTACATCCCACTGCGACGGTAAGAGTGTTACTTATCATCACAGTGTGACGGTAAGTTAATATTACGTCATACCTCATGTAACATTCCCCGATATACGTATAATGTAAAACATCTTACAATACAGGTGTCGTAGTGAACGACGCCTGTATAGTAATATACTATTATAAGGTCCTTTTGATATCATTTAAAAACTGTTACGACCACACCCCATTACTTTTTGGAGAAAAAAAAATGAAATTTGGCCCACCTTACCACACAATATCGGCGCTTTTGCAATATTGTTAAATCACCCTATTCAATTCAACTCATCAAATGAAAAAGACAAATGCTTGAAAACAAAATTTCATGAAAATGTATATAACAATTTTTCAAATGTAAGTACAAATACATAATTACCTTAGATTAAAAAGAAGAAAAATAACGCAAATGCACGAATTACAAAACAGTAACTCCCATGGCGCTTCGTATAAATTCGAAAATTCACTAAAGCGTGATACAGCGATAGATGAAAAATACACGAAATTAAAAAAATATCAAGAATAAATGTTTCTTCGAATACACAATTAATAAATAATATTACTTAAACGTGAACGTATTTTGGAAACTTAAGACTAGTAAATAAAAACCAAAAAAAAAAAAAAAAAAGAAAAGAAAGAAAGAAAAGGGTAATACGAATTAAAAATCCCAACGTCTATCGGCATAAATGTAAAATCACAGTTGAGGCGAAAATTTCCTCCGAATGGGTTGCGGTAACGCCGGCATTAGGCTAGAAGGAATTATATTCCAATAAACCTAATGCAAAAATCTATATTTTACGCCGCTTCTGGTATGATCGTCTGATTGCCTATCGACCAATTAAATTAAAACGTGTAACCTAGCTGGGGGGGTTTTCATAACATACGCCTGGATACATACTTTTGTTTATACTTATCTAAATTCCAATACTCATTATATATTAATTTTATTAGGAACAAATGAAAGATGACTATCAATGTGAATATAGAGACCCAAAAGAAAGTCGGTAGGCCTCCCAAATGGTGTCCGTGTTTATGCATTATGATTAGATTCCGTTCTTGAGCAGGAGCTACGAGGAAAAAAATGGCAAAATTAAAAAAAAATCTATTTTAGTTTCTAAATCGCAAAAATTCCAAGGTATACCTTCAGCGACCTCCTTAACGTGTAATGTATGTCTTAATTCTTCCATATGTTGTTTATCGGACGTTATATATAATATGGCAGTAAAAGGTTTAGTTAATTTCACCGGAAGCTGAAGAATTTCTTGTCTGCAAAAACGATAAAATTAAATCGCTGCGTCTAGGATTGTACAGGATTTCATCACAGTTTGAACAATTACCCGAGTTGCACTGGACTGTCTAAACAACCACCATCGCAAGCGTAATAAGTTTTGTCGCTTCGATCGAGAGCTACGTAAAGAATAGCTTTATCATTTTCGTCTACTTCTACAGTAACGTTTACGTGCGTTTGATTACCGTAATTTATTCTCCTGTAATACGATAAATACAAATTGAATAAAATATATTAGCTCATTTTCCATAACGAGATAATGGCTGACACCTCGATAAAATACCTAAAATGATAATTTCGATGCAAAAAACTAGGATGCATATTAAATTCTAAATGTTGCTTGCTAAAACGGAAACTACCAAAACTCAACACCATCGCTTGAATAACACCATCGGCTCCTGCTTTCACTAAATTATAACACCCCTGAATAAAAAATAAAAGAAAAAAAAATTAATAATTCTTCATTTCAGGATTTTTTATTTCCACCCATAATGATAAATACTCACTTGTTTTTCCAAAGTGAGTAACCACAAAGAAACGATACTATTTATATCGTCAACGGTTTCCATATTGCCCCATAAATTATCAGCCTCTCTGAACATTAAAAAATGAATAAATAAAAATGAAAAGCATTACAACGTATTCGTTTATCACGTACAAATAATGACAGGACTTACAGCGTGTGGTGATTACTACCGTAACAGCCTTCAACATACGATAAGCTATTGGTGACGAAGGATTTAACATCGGCTGTAGTAGTTTCCTCGTGAAATAAAGCTGGTACCGAAGATAGCACGTTATAAATGGTGGCATTAATCTGATCACCATTTAAAGCACCGTTTGCTTTGGAATAGCTTATTGAAAAACCAGTATTCCATAGATGATTCCAGACATTAATATGATCTTGTTTCAAATCGAAATACGGTTTACTCAAAGCCAATTTCATATACTACAAAAAATACACATGTATATTTACTCATGAAATTCGAAGATGATAAACGAAAAAAAAAATTAAAAAATCTGCGAGCAGCTACATCGCAAAACTAAAACTGAGTTTATAATGAAGATATGTTTGGACCTCAATTACTGGTATAATGATGTTAATCTCTAGAAACTCACACTGAGGTGGAGGCGGCAGGTATACAATTGTAGCTGAATGATCTCAGAAAGAAGTCGAAAAGTTTAGAAGCCTCCAAAAATAAATCATAGTTTTTCACAATTTATATGTAAAAAAAAAACAATTGTTGGACAATTCAGAATTCCAGAAATGGTCCGAAACACCAAGATTTCCTTTTGCCTTCAGCCCTCGGCTCCACAAATTAGGTAGGCTAAAAAAGCTATCTTTTCTATTACAAACTCAGCTATAAAAAAATATATATAACAATAAATTAACAACTCTGGCAATACATACTGAAATAGCTCTGTTCTCATTTTCAGGTACCATGGAGTTGAACTGATTTTTGGTAACACGAGTATACACGATACTAGTGAATATTTTTAATTTAACAATTTCCACCGCAGGTATCTACACATACCATAACAAGTTGGTCAAAAAATTATTAAAAATAAAATCGTAAGAAAAATCCGAGAAAATCAATTACGTACTTCTAACTGATGAGCAATTTTATTCGTTACAATGGAGACAATCAGAATTTTATCCGTATAAGGATCCAATACTTTACCACTAATCACGATAAAATCTTCTTTTTCATTTTTCTCGACATTTTGTAACCTAAAAAAAAAATTCTTTATCAACCCACAATCGCTCGAGAAAGATTACACTGGAGATTTTCATAATTTAAATACTCACTTGATAACCCTAGTAACGGTAGTATCCCATAACGAATGTCCTTTTCTTAATAAACTAAATACAAATTTATCCTTATACGAGTTCTTGATAGAAATCTCTTGCATAAGAATAGACGGAATAGTGCGATGAGCATAGTACGTATAAGTAGCTCGGATTTGATTATCGTAGCATTTATCAATATAAGCGATTCCATTGGTATAATGTACCCCAGTCTCTTCAGTATACTGTACCGGTATATCAACCTTCACGTCCGGATAATACGGTACATATAGAGATAACGTACGGCCAGATTTCACGTACAACGAAAAATCTCCATTCAACGGCACCCCGAAATGTCCATTACCGATGAAGAGTGCATAATTCCGTTCATTAGTTTCCGGATAATGATCCACTCGAGCATTTGATTTATCAGCTTCTTTACGTAAATTTAAAAATATCGAACCAGGGTCGCATTTAGACTCTGTAAAATAACGTTGATTGAGTATCATAGTAGAAAGAATGTACGTAACACGTGTCTATAACTATACCTCTGATTTCCGGTTCCTGGTAGAACATCCACCGAAAATACGAAGGTCCGAAGACGATAAGGAAGATTACGGTGAAGATAATACACAAGTAACATCTTCGAGACCATCTAGGTAGTGTTACGTGGTACGGAATCCATCGATCCATTTAATTTTCACCATCAATGAACTTTTCGAGTGCTAATTTCAAGTATCTCTCGATTCTCTACATAGCTCTATCTAAGCGAACTAAACGTAGATTTTCACATACCACTTTTACAGCTAATCATGATCTGAAATTAAAAGTAAAAATTTATTCTACCTTGATGATAAAATTTAAAATCTTATAGATTTTAAGAAAATTGGGACTAATTTATGATAAACTTTGGATGAACAAATGGACACGAATTCTCGAACATTTCCATTCCAACAACGAAAACACTTCTGAGAATGAAATGGACGTTGATTACTAACTGTAAAATATGAGAAATTAAAACAAATACTTACCGGTGATTACGTTTCGATGAATTCTTCAATAAAAACTTCAGTTTTTCGATCGATTCATATGCAACGAAATACACAAGTTTACATTTATCTTATTCTTATCACACAATTCAATAGTGACGTCAGTGACGTCACAATGCGGTAATATCATTATGTTGAAGGCAAAAGTATTGCGTTCCTAGATATTGCAGGCGATTTGTTTTTTTTTTAGTGAAGTGTTTCAAGTGTTTTTCAATTTTTTTTTTTTTGAGTTTTCATCCTTTTTTTTTCCTATAATTATGTACAGGCAAAAGTGATAAAAATACAATGAGTTATTTTTCAAACTTTTTCAATGATGTATAATTATTATGGATAGTGCAATCATATTCGATACTGCAAAGAGATAAAAAAATTGTCCAGTAAGATTGAATCTGGAAACATTTGACAATTTTATTCTTGAGAGTAAGGCAAAACCCTCATCTAAAAAAAAGTCGAAACGGCCTCTTTTTTTAACGAGGTTTGAACAAAGGTTAATGAGGTTTCCTACAATAAAAATAGCTTAATACAAATTTTCAGTTTCTTGAATATTTAAATATTGTTAAATCGCACAGTTCTTCCATGGGAACACTGGTCGTTTCAATTTAGGCTGAAATAGAACAATTAAGCATTTCATAATTAGTTGATTATGTCTACTCTAATTGCCATAAATCATTTAAAAAAATTTAATCTTCCTAAATTATGCCCTGAAGTAAATTCATAAATTTCTCGCGCATTAAAAAAATGTTTACCTCTTAGAAAAATTCCGCCACTCCACCCCTCACCCTTTACCCTGGCTGTAAACCAGTTAACCTGCGAAACTTGTGTATTGAAAATAATTTTCAGAATTCCTCCCACTGATATATCTTGGCTTTGGCCCTGAGGAGGGGTAAGGGGGAAAAACTCAGGAGAAAAATTAGTCATGTCGAATTTGACTAGTTTGAGTCAAAATCGATACAAAATTACGAATGCCTGAAAATTTGAAAAAAAGCTCGAGGACCCTCAAATTTCTTAAATTTTACGAGCTTACATTTATATGATAACATCTTGCTCAGGGGCGTAACTAAGGGGGGGATGGGGGGAGCTTCCCCCCAGGTGTTTTGAAAAGTTGGGAAATTTATAATTGTTCAACGTTGAAATTGGGAACTTGGAATTTCTTTTGGGAAAATAAGAACTGGAATAAATTCGAACTGATGCCAACTTATATCATGTATAGCACACAACCAGAGACTTAGCCCTGGTAAATTTGGAGTTTTAGCGTAGCAGTATTATTACAACTATTTGAAAATTTTTGAAGACTAAAAAAAAAAAAAAAAAAAAGTTGGAAATTTTTGGTTTTCTCCCCCCCTCCCCTGAAGAATGTCTTCGTTACACCCCTGATCTTGCTTCCAACTTCACAGAATGATTTTAATAGTGCTCAAAGTGGAAGTGAAATGATTAACAACATTCCACATGGGTGAAGAGGCACTCATTAAAAATTCATCTTCAATATTATGGTATAGCTGCTTACATTTTTAACATTTTTTCCTTTTTTTTTTTTCATTTTTAGGATTTTTTTTTAAATATAAAAATTTAGGAACCTTGGACTTACACTTTACTGCTTCCTTTGAAGGGTCAGAATCCAAAATTTTAAACTATTCCAAGTACCTAGTTGGGCAGCATTTTCTCCTTTTCAAGACTTCTGGGCTAATGAATAAAAGCAAAAGAAACACAAAATGATAAAATATAAATATTCATTCTTCTTTATTTTCTTGAAAAATAATTTTAGGTTACAGAGAAGTTGATCACAAACATTATAAACGTTAGATTATTTCATTTCAGATTATTCAAACGATAACAGAATAATTTTACGATTCCGATTTCAGCTACGATCTCCAAAAATTCTACTGCCAATCATCTCACGATTATGTAATGATGGTTGCCTATGGATATACCTGAAGGGAAATAATGATATTTCTAATGCAATGTATGCAATATATAAGTCGGCGTAGGGCTGGAGAGAGGAGGGCAAGGGAGGTAAATTGCGCCTGGACCTAGGTTTCCAAAAAATACCATAAATCTAAATTTTAGATTTTAAAAATGTTCATAGTTCTAATCAGAATTTCTTCTAGGTACTTCAAACTTTTATTGCATTTAACAAAAAATTAAAAATGAAGGCCTCGAAAATTATTTTCGGTTCTAGGCTAATTCTGGCTCACATCAGCCTTGAGTAAGTATACGGGTGTGAAGTAATAATTCAATTTTGACGTTCTTCTTTCCAGAATCTAACAATCAGTTAACATTGTGATAGGAAGTAAATCTTTCATCTCGAAGAGTGCTATGAGTTGAACAATTTCCTCTCAGCTAGTCTTCACCGTGCACGCGAGTTATTTATACCACACTTTGATCTTCTCGTAACCAAAACACGTGTTTCAAATCGAACGTGGGCTTTTTAGTAACCGAAACATACATCTCTCATAGGAGAGTAGTATACACAGCCAGCTCATATAATATTCTCGATATGTATGTATAGATAAATTATTGCAAAGACGTCATCAATTCTTCGTTGTAATTGCCAATGGGTCATAAAAATCGGTTCCGCGCATCAGAAGCTATAGAAGAACCAAAAAAAAAAAACTATCGCTATCCCCACACCCAAAACATGTGTTAATTCAGTTTCACACCACTGTGCTCCGTATGAAGCATTAGCTACCATACTTCCACATACGAAATGTAAGGAGATCAAGAGGGTTCCATTGTCAAGGCTCAATGTGCACACACTCGACGTTTATCAGCATGCGCATTCATCGTTTACCCGAGCGGCAGCGTCGATAACGTTGATAACCTAACTCACCGCACGCCCGTTGGCTGCGTCTCGCATATTGTTAAAATCGTTAACGTACGCTTTTCAGCTAGTCATTCGATTTTCTTTCATTCGCTGACAAGAGTGAGCGGTCAGTGACTGCCATTTCGTCCATTTAAATCAATACTCCGGTATTATTGTTAAAACTACTACTTTCTCTGTATTGAAATTCGTTAAAGTCTTTTCTTCATTCGGTTAATTCAAATTTCGAGAAACCATGTTGGAAATAATCAGCTCCCTGTGTACCCTCGTTGTTTCCGTGCAAGTGATACGTGTTGTATTCAATTTCCTCTACAATCAAGTCATCGGGCCGGCTTTAAATGTTCAGCCTGATTTGAAGAAGATGGGAAAATGGGCAGGTAAGATGATTTTTTTAATTACATTCCCTTTATTTTCGGCCTATAACGCGTTTACGATGCGTCAACGTTACGCACATGTGCCCAACGTTGCCATGTTTTTGCCCTCTTATTGCGATATCCGATCGAATGTCGATTGAAAAATTTATCTTACGTTGATATCGGATGCCTATATTTGTGGTTTTTCGTATTATACGCAGTAGTTTTGAATTTCATTTTTGAAAAAATTTTCGTGAAATTATATACCTTTTCGATTACGTACGAATGATCATACGATATCGTCTTAATCGTCGAAATTAATTTTATTTTCATGGAATTCGAAAAATTGATATTTAACGAGTATTGATTCTAACAATATTTCAAATACCACGTCTACGTATAAATTACTTCGCAAATACGTAAGTGTTCACTGAAACTGAAAACAAGTGATTCGAAATGACTGTGGAAGTTTATTTCCCATTACGACATTCGAAAGCTATAAATTCAACGATGTCATGAATTTTTTAAAAATGTAAAAAATAACGTATATTCAATGTTGCCGGCTCGAAACAATCCAAAAATGTAAATTTTTCTTAAAATCTAATATTAGTAGTGGCGACAATGGAGAGGGGAAAATAGAAAAATTCAACACTTGAAGACCATGAGCTCAATGTTCAATTTACTTTAGTTTTCTTCTATCCTTTATTTTTATTTGTATAAAATTACCCATCGATCTAACACCTTGAAATTTTTTCGTGCAAACATTATAAAATCCTTTTTTTATTTGTTAACGTAGTCAATAATGTTAATGTATGCATTTAGTCAAGTTATAATTAAAGCTGGAATTTACGAACCCAAAATTATGCATTTATAAAATACTGGAATAATCATGTACAATTCGTACCATTTAAGGTTTTTTCTCCATTTTTTAACTAAAATGATATATTTTTCAATTTAGCAAACATTTCAATTCATAGTTAATTCTATAAGATTTTTCAATTTTCAGCTAAAACTATTCGATAATGAGAAAAAGTCCACGTTTCAAAAATGCTCACGAATCTCATTCTAGCCTCGTATAAATTCTAACAATGAAATGGCTAATTCCCCCCCCCCTTCTTTCAAATTTCAATTTTATTTACATTAAAAAATTGCTAATACGATGAATATGTCAAACGTAGCCTTTTTTGATGGGCGTTGTACGCTATTAAAATCGAGCAATTTTTTTTTGGAATCTTTGTGCAGTTGTGCATACAAAAATCTCAAGAATGGAAGAAGATATAATTAAAATAATTAAATTATTTAATTTATTTAATAAAATTATAGTAAAAGAATTTCTATTTTGTAAATTTATTATTATTCATGAAATAATTATTAATAAAAAAAAAAAAAAAAAATTTATAATTGAATTTTAAGTTCAATGCATTATTTCTGCCAATCTAAAAAAAAAACAAAAAAAAATTATTTTTTAAATTTATAATAATTATTTCTAATATTAAATCCTTTAAATAAAAAAATCTAAAATATTTTATTTTAATATTAATAATTCAATTATTATTTCAAATTTTTTTATACTTCTTTTCATATATTTCATGTTTATATAGGATTAACACTTATACTAATATGAAAATTCATCAAAATAAATTTAATGGCCTAGCTGTCGAGCAACAAGAAATAAAAACATTTAAAAAAAAAATTTAAATTTAAAAATTAAAATAATTAATATTTATTGACATAAATTATGAGACGAAAAATTGTATAGCAAAATTGTAAAAAATTGAAAAAGCGGTAAAAAAGGGAAATAGTAATATAAAGTTTCATGAACATTGACCCACCTCCACCCCCCGCACTGGTATGAAGGTTGAATGGTTCTAAGGTTTTATTATCATTTTATTATTAATTAAATAATTTGCAAAAGCTGTGTTTTTCACGACCACCTAATGAGAAAAAGGTAAAAGACATGCTTTCTATGACCGCCCACTGAGAAAAGTGCAGAAAATTCTATTAACACGTTTACTATAGGGATAGTACAAATTTATAGGAGATTTTTATGAGCATTTATTTAGAATCTTTGAAGAATGGAGGTTTCGATATTCTACGAGTAAAAAAAAATCTATAGGCAAACCCTTAGTGCGGAGTTTTCGATATACTAGTTTCGAACGATTTTAAATGTAAAAATTTAAATGTTTGGTGTAAAATGTAGTTGGATTTTCAATGCTCTCCAACATCCTCAAGTATCATGAAACACGTTGCCTAATTACTGGATGCTATCAGTTTTTAATCTCCTAATTCTCTTCTAAAAATCATGGTAATACGTTATCTCTGTATACGAAGCATTATTAACCCGTCCATTAAGAAAATCTTTTACCACCAGCGACTTTTAAGACATGATTATGAAAATTAAGTAATTTTAAAGATACCTATTGGCAAGTCAAATGGAAGCAAAATATACATTTTAATATTTTTCCCGGGTTCAGGGTGGCTTGAATCACGTTTCCAAAATGTTTTCGTGTTTATGAATTTAAAAAAAAAAAAAATCCAAATTGTAAAAATTTTTAGATGAGTTTACATTAGCTTCTCTTTCTCACCTATACACGCCCCCCCCCCCAAAAAAAAAAGATCTCGAATTGTATGCTTAAAATAAACTGATTTTTTTTTTAGAATTTCGATAATAGATACTTCAAAGAAACTAAGAAATATTTTTTACCCACCTGTCATCAATTCAAATTGAGAAAAAAAATTAAATCGATCTACTCTGATGTTGCACCTTTATATTCGTATTCATTCGCATAACAATGTATGTAACATGAATAATCGAATATTCACGTCCTCTTTAAACGAATGGTGCTTGAGACCTAAGGCTTTACACGCGTTTTGGAATTACTATTGTAAATCAAACATATACATATTATCGAATTGATGAGAGGTGCTATAGAAATTTTATTGGTGCTTGCGAAAGTGATGCGTACTTGTAGCAATAGAATTGAGGCTTTCACTTGGCTCTAATTATTAATTTCTTAAGAAAAAATTCTGAAATTAAAAATTGATAATTTTTTTGCCTATTTTATTTGTACATAGCGCAGAAAAAAAAAGTAGAGTGCAAATTACGTATTAGTGTTATCCATAGAATGATGTTCGATTTTTTAATTAATGCTGTGTAAAAATAACCAAAAAAAAAATTATTCCTGTACAGTAATACCAACACGTATCAAGAAGGATTTCAATTTGAAAATTCCAAAATAAATTTTAATCTCTACATACCATCTTCAGAGGTAATATAAACATTTTTTTTTTCTAAAACGTGCAATGTACTGCATCTAGGCCAGAGGCACGGAAAGGAAAATTTAAATTAAAGAAAGGAAGTGAGACTCAAGCAGGAACGTGAACAGTTTGATGAAGGTATTCTCATCATCCTGTAGGATATCTAAAAGGGAGGAGGGAAGGAGATTTCTAGAGCAAGTGTTATTAAATTCATGAAAATCAAAAAACCACAAGTCGACAATTTTTTCGAAATTCAAAGGTATACAAATGTTTTCAAATTCCTACCGAAAATATCATGTTTTCGGGTATTCTAGAAATATAAATTTAAAATTTAAAAATTTATCCTCATAGCAGAATCAAATTTAAGATTAATCCAAACTGTTTACAAGGTTTAATCTAGATATTCCTCTTTCAGGGGTTCCCAACGCGTCATTTACTCTGTTTCAATTTGCCATGCTATAACCATAGTGCTTCGTAGATAAATTCGCTGAGGTAAAAATCGAGTCGAGATATTCTTTTATTTTTCAAACAGTCGAAATTAATTCTGTATCTTCCCTTGAGATGATAATTCGAAAAATTCGTAATATTTTCCAAAATCCCTAAAAATGGGATATTTTTTATGTGAATTGAAAAAAAAATTCCAAGATCTTTAAATTATGAAAAAATTTGCTCTTTAAGAATAAATATGACCTTTCAATTGCAGAAAAAAAATCCAATTATCCAAAACTCGAAATTTTCGAAATCAATGCATGTTAATATGGACTAAAATCTAAAATCCACCCTTACTGTCCTGTAATGACAGATACACTGGCGTGATAATCTTGGCAATTACATACGCCAGTATAAATAAATTAAAAAAAAAATATATATATATATTTATCGAGCCATGTACAGCCGATGAGTAGTTAGAGGCACATGGACAGTGTAAGAGAGATTGTAGTTGAGAGAAGATACGATTTTCTTGTACGAAGCTTGAAAGGTTTATATCAGTTAATTTAATATTTTAATTTTATTTATAAATGTGTTTTTAAACGAATATTTTATATTTATTAATTTTTTTATAAATTTAAAAATTAAAACTTATTATCATTTATTTTAACAGTTCTTAAGAAATACCTTGAAAATTTATAATTTAAGAATCTTGAAAAAATTTATAATTTATATAATTTAAATTATTCCAGTTAATCTTTTTTTTTGTCCCGTGTGCTGCGCTAAGGCCAGAGGCACGTTTGCGGGTATGGAGTGTTTAGATTCTGTGGTAAAGGTTTGACTGTTTCAGGAGGCGAATAGGAGGTTGGTCTGGTGGCTATTGAGGATATTGGATAGGTAGATGGATACCAGACCTATTTTATTTTATTTCACCAAACTCCACATTTTTCTGGATGTTCATTAGAAAGCTATAAAAATTATTACTTCAGATGACTTTCAATAATGAAGTCGAATTTCATTTAGTAAATAAAACTTGAAACTTCAACTGAGTTCTTTCACTATTAAAAAAAAAAAAAAAAAAAAAGTAATCATTTTTCATCATCACATAATTTTACTCAGAAGAATTAATTTTATATTAATTACACGTACGAAAAATTTTCATTCTTTTGATATCGTAAAAAATTTATTTTTATTAAAATATAAAACGATTCTTAATTACATATTTCTAGAATAATTACCATGTTGACGCAAACCAAGCCATTGTCGACCACTTATGATTTCAACTTGTCATCGATTCGTTAAAAGAAAAAATACCTGTTTCGGAGTACTCGTATAAAGGAACAATTTTCACAAAATTTTGCCTCGTTAATAATCGCATTATTAATTACTTTATTATTTTTAGTTGAAATAAAAATCTTCGAAAAAAAAAAACCCGAATAAATCCGATGAATATAATCCTACAAGGTTATTTAAAAGTCGAATAGTTTAAAGTTTAGAAGTTATAACTTTATACGGTTGAGGTTGTAGATAATAGAGATAATATTTTATTTTTATCGTCCACCAATTTAAAGCGAGAAAAAATCATGGGAAAATAGCGAACAATGAAAATTCAACGAATAAGGGTTAAATCTAAGTACCCAGGTATTCGTAATTGCGCGTATTCAACGAATGAAAAATCCATCCAAGTCCTCCCAGCACCCGGTTCGCTCCAATTCCATAGGTGCAATACCCTGTGCGTCAGTTACCCTACGATTTCATTCATCCGCGTTAACCGGTTTTCTCATCGATCAGGAAGATGTACGTGGAGGGAATTGGCTAAAACTATATCATCGTTTTTACGCTCATTTTAATAAGAAATACGTCAAGGTCGTCGATGAGAAATTTTTTTTCCACGCAGGAAAACCAAACGTAATAACGGAATTCCGATACTACGAAACTAGTTTGTTTCAACTATTTTACTATTTATTTTTTCTCTTTCGCTGACAATGTTTTTCGCGTGCACGTTGTACGCGAACCACCTTAGCATTGACTTTATTCGTGGTCGAACGGTTAGAGTTCAAATATACTCGTAACAGTAACGTAATGCGACTTATTAGGTTCATATAAATTATACAAGGTGAGCTACCTTTGCTCGATCTACTTTAACCTGTCTGCGTTACGTTTCCGTTCGTAATGAGACGATTAATAATTTCGTTTAAACGTTAAAACGTCGTATCGCGCTGTCAACGCCGCATTCGGATACGTACGACGCACACTTGCTGTAGTTTTGGCCGAATAAGTCATTGTTACCAGCACCAGCGTAAATACTAAATACTTTCATCCGGTCGTTGATATTAACGACGTGTAATTTTATATTATTCGAGCCACGAAATGTGTTTATTCTAGTTTCGTAATGTTTGAATAAACACATTCATATTCCACAGCGTAACAATTGAGAAAGCTCGAGCTCCAGCCAGCGAGCTAAGAAGTGAAATTTGCACTCGTAGGCCCCTACATAGGTGTCTGTATGTTTTCCAACTATCAAAATTTTCTTCAGGCTTGCAAGGAAAACTTGAAAATCAGGAATGAAAATTTCTCGGTATTTCTCACCAGCTTTGATCATTAATTATACGTTTTCGGCGTACGCAATTTCCATTTAAGAAAACCGCAATTAAAAATTAACAATAGATTTGTTTTTCATTTTCGACTCGATGGCAAATTATAGGCGTTGATGGCGTGCGAAAGAAAATCTAATTATTGCTTTTTATAATAGATGAAATATACTGTAATTCAACCTCGAACGTGATAATGTTAATAAAACTGCACAAATTTCCTTATAAATTATCAAACCTCCTGTACACTGTACAACTTACAAGTAACTGCAAGCATGCGTCATACGTAAACTGGGTGTAGTTGTATTTAACTTTGAGGTTTAAGCTTCCTAATAGAAAGAATCGTATATTTCTACGTAATCCGATTCTCATATAAAATAGCGAAATTTTTCCACTTTATTAGATCGCTTATTCGCTATTGATTTAGTATACGCCAACCACAGCCTTCGATGGTTTCCCGGTTTTTTACTAGTTCATTAGGGGCGTTGTTATGATTCACGAACACGTACATTCGTCGATTTCGACGTTTGGAATTTACGTGTTACCAGGTGTTCGACGAAGTTTCGTTATTTTTAGAGGGCTGTTATCTAAATGTGTCTTCTATGTTATTTTTTAAATAGGAAAAAGAATTGGTTTATGTTTACTGTTGCTTTAATAAAGAGAGATAGATAGGCAGAAAGAGAGAGAGAGAGACAGAGAGAGAATATTCACTTGTGTCTTTTACACCAATATCTAATTGTCTCGCCTCTTCTTTCATCATAACAAATGTTCATTTACGTTACGAGGTGTATGTTAAGGGCAATCATCATTTAATTTCAAGGATTAAGTCTGAGATAAGGCAAATATATGAATCCATCTAATAAGGATATGATTTCGATGAAGTCAGTTATCAAAAGGCCCGCAGAAAGGAAAAAGTAGGCCCGGGACAAATGAGAAGATAGAGACCCTATGTTAGCAGGGGTAGGGTTGAAAGAGCAATGGGACATCAGAAATGAATAATTTTTGCTCCTCCATGATATGAAAATTATTGAAATGTGGTTTTTATATCCTGATTTTTTTACATTACTTGAAATAATATTAAAAAAAAAGCTATACAATTTTTTCGGTCATTTTGATATTAATATTTTTTAATTCGGAATTTTATATTTTTATTAATAATACATTACTTGAAATAAAATAATAATTAAAAAAAAAGCTATACAATTTTTTCGGTCATTTTAATATTAATATTTTTTAATTCAGAATTTTATATTTTTATTGATAATACATTATAGTCCGGGCATTTTATACAAAAGGTGGAAAAAATTTAGATCAGTAGTTTTTTTACGGGAATGTGTTCAAAAAGGTCCCAGTGTTACCCTATAAAACCCAAGAGCCCAGTAAGGAGAGGAAATTTTTTTTTGGGGGGGGGGGTGAACACTCCCCAAAAGAACCTGGACAATGATGAACACCATTTCACGAAATTTTTCAAAATATTATTCCAACCTTTTTCTTCAATATTAGGGTATGTCTTTATAGCCACATATAATGCAACTTTCAATTCATACAATACTTCAAAAAAAAAAAATGAACAAATTTTTGAGCTCACTATGCTTGACCTTATTGAAATTAAAATACAAAAAATATTGAACAGAGAAATGTAACGCGAAGGTAGTCCGAACAACTGAAAATATCTTGCTTCTGCGGTAATCTCTTATTTATGAATGAACATTTTCGCTTGATGCAATACACGTATATAGTATATAGATGTGAACGCTTCGGTAGTATTAAAATAGCCCATCCCCTGGATGGAGCTGCGTTGAGTAAAAATACTTTTGGAATCCCTTACATACTGATAAAAAGCTGTTGTGGTACGATAAAGAATCATTTGAGTACAAATTTCAACTCATAAAACTGAACTATCATTTTGAACCCCCCTTAAGGGCTCATGTTTTACTTGAAAGGGGTCGTGTTGGGTATCATCGGATCGGAAATTGGACGTAGATTCCGAATTTGTTACTATTTTTTATTCAAAGTTGATATTTTTCAAAATAATGCGAAAAAACTCATTTTGGGGGAGTGTTTCACCCCCCCCCAAAAAAAAAATTCCTTCTTACTTGGGGCTCTTGGGTTTTATAGTGTAACTACTGGGACCCTTTTGAACACATTCTCGCAAAAAAACTGCTGATCTAAATTTTTTCCACCTTTTGCATAAAATGTCCGGACTATTACTTGAAATAAAATAGTAATTAAAAAAAAACCTTACAATTTTTCGGTCATTTTAATATTAATATTTTTAAATTCAGAGTTTTTAATATTTTCATTGATAAATTTAAAAAACTTGGTTTTTTAAAATTAATTTTCATTTAATTTTTTTAATAAAATTAATTTATTTCATTTTTTATGTCAAATTTAGTTGAATTTTAGACACACTTTTTTTTCAACTTTTTTTTCTATGTTTTCATTCAACTTTTCTAATTTTATTAATGAAGTTGAAAAATTCAATTTTGTTTGTTTTTCAATTCGAACGATTTTTTTCATTTTATCAGTGGATTGAATAACAAATGAATGAAACTGAAACATAAATAAGTTCACGTACCTAATCAGATATGGCACAAATTATAGACGATGAAGATGTAGTTCTAAACCTTTACGATATCTACGTGTACATAACATTTATAATTCTTTGTAACCATTATTTTATCATAAGTTTATAATATTATCGTCGCAAATGAAAATAATAATAATAAATAAGTTCAAAAATAATTGAAGAAATAATTTATCATTATTTCAGAATTGTTCATTTCGTAAAATGAAGATGAAAAATCAGCATTTTTGATAATTTAATTACGATTATTAAATCATTCCTCTTGTTTTTAAAACATTTAGTACTATACAAATTTTGTCTACCACTGAAATTGAAGGTACCATAATCGTTGAAAAGTAGAAAAGAAAAATCGAGGGTTTTAAAAATTTTGCCTAAGCAATTTCAAACGCCCCAATAAAAAAAAAATTGCTACAAAAAAATATGATACTCCTAAAGTGGATCTAAATATTAAGGACAATATAAATTGAAATTTTCGAATTTTTATACCCTAGGTAAATTTTAAAGAAAATTGTTCATTAAAAATTAGGAAATATATATATTTTTAAATAATTGAAAATATTATTATTCGTGTAACTTGACTCATTTTCCTTCTCACGAGCCACATATTGACAGTTTTATTTTAAATTAAAAAAAAAAATTAATAAATTAATACAGAGGGAATGATGTACGTAATTTACTCCATTGTAATGGAAGAAAATAATACCTACGTGTATTTAACGAATTGTCAACTCTCTCAACGAATTATCCCACACGTTAACCTATCAACTATAGGTACTCGGGAGTCCTTATCACAAAAAACTTGTTGACCACCCCGTACACTTAGTCATGTCAAAATGCCCCCTTATGTTTACATTAGCTTCGAAATGGTTTTCGTTGCGTTTTACCAGCTTCCTGATAATGTTCGACTGAAGGCCATCGCTTGTAAATTCATAAACCATGTTTGCGAATGCGGTCTTGGTTACGCTTTTATAACATACATCGAATTATTTGGAAAAATTTATTGTTCCGAAATTTCCGCGTACCGGCGAATCATACGTCAGTGATTCATTTTTCACTCGGCTATTTGAGGTTTGTTTTTTTCCCCTTCATTGACGTGTTCGTTTAAATTCCATTATACTCGTAAAAATATTCTTAGCTTTATTTATTCGCTCGTATTGTATTCGTCAAAAAATTCTCAAGTTGAATTTCAAATTAGGTATGCGAATATATTCCTCGTCTTGTATAGGTACTAGATACACTGTACATGTATATTCGACTGAGAAACATGCATAGCGATGAATTTTTTATAGTAATCGTTAATTTTATTATTGAAGTAGCGAAGGTCGAGTTGCAATTTGGAAAAAAATCTCTATACTTTACATATGCCGCTTCAATTTGACTAAATTTCCTAATAAAGCTCTTCATTGTCTTCTTAAACGTCGAAAATAATCGCACTATAAAACCTGTTGCTCGATTGTATTTTATTCGAATGTAAGCTACCTTGATGTTTTTTAAGGATAATAATCAGGTCTTGTGAGTCGTGAAAAAAGAAATTTCGAGTCGAAATACAACATTAATTGGTTCGAATCGAGTACATTAAGTATCTCGTTTATATAATGAAATCAAAAAAATAATTACGAACTTATTTCGCTCGTATAGGATTGCCTCATATTTACGCGATCCGTGGTTTCATTCGAAGGGCAATATTGATCTGGTTTTCTGTAATTGTGGAAATTTTCGAAATAAATTAGGCAATAAAATGAAAGCGTAGGGGAAGATGATTCATTTCAATTTCAAAGATTGTTAATTTCAACTTTAATTTTTTTTGTTTCAGTTATCACCGGCGCCACGATGGAGTTGGAAAGGCGTACGCTGAAGCTGTAAGTATATTTCGGACGTTTTACGTAGTTCGTAAAAATGTTTACGATGTTACGACTATTTGAACGAATTTAAATAAAAAAAGATATCATTTCGTTCTCATTCCTTATCACAAAGTTCTATACATACGCATGTATATGTATAGGGAATATATTTAAATTTTAAACTCGTAAATTAACCTCTGGCTTCTTTTTTTCTTCAAACGAAGTATGATATCACACTTACATTGCCACTATACCTACTGATATTTCGTATTGAAATATTTTTTTCTACTCGACTAAGTATTTTTTTGTTCGCTTGTTTAGCTCGCCAAAAAGGGAATCGATATTGTACTAATTAGCAGATCGAAGGAAAAATTGGAAAACGTGGCGTTAGAATTGCGTAAGTATTGTACTAGCAACCTTCAAAATCTGCGAAAAAATAACCTTCGATTTAATGAAGTTATTAGAGGTGTTTTAATTTAAATTTGAACAAATAATCGTCGACAATAAGTATAAATTGAAACTGATGTATACCAAGCGTATCGAGTCAGCTAGTAGTAAATAATTTATGACCTCAGAGGCTCAGAACATTTCATAAGCTCGAGCCTGAACTTAAAAATTACGATAAAAATTTCAACGTGAATTCAACACAAACTGACATATGTTTCAAGTTGAGAGGGGGGAGGGGGTTACATTAGTAAATTGATAAAATGCCACGAATTGCGTTAAAAAGAAATTTGACTCGATTAAAGTACATGAAAATTTCCTAAATTTAAAATAACGTTTAAAAATACAAAAAAAAAATTAATAATAATAAAATTATTTTAATTAAAAATGTTTAAAAGTTTGGAAAATGATCAAATCTTTTCAAACAGTTCCTCAGATATCGTCAACCTTTTATTCTTCCTCAAATCATCCAAACTTTACTCCCTTCTCTAAATATAAAATAGTTCAATAATTTTCTCTTACTCGCCTCTAGCCAGGAGCTGTACATGACGCAGAAAAAATAATAAAAATTGTTAAAAAAAAAATTTTAAGCAATAAATTTTTTTTTAATTTTTTTTTTGCATTTAAAATACCAAAAATAATTCTCTATTTTTTTAAAACTTCGATTCTGGAAAGTTACCGATAAAATGGAGAAAAATACGTTTATTTTTATATTTCTACGAGATTATTACTTTTTAATTCATATACACCGTGTAACTCATTGAAATTCAGACAGCCAAAATATCAAATTCCCTTTTGCAATATGAACTTTGTCAAGAACTGTAGCAGCTGAGGCCATTGTTTGTTTATAATGCAGTAGATGATGAGAAATTTGTTTTTCCAATGTTTATTTGTTTTGCCTCAATGCTTAGTTTTTTAATTTTTTTGTCGATTAATTTTTATTTNTCTGCACCACATGAGTATTACATTAGAACAATAATATTAGGTTTTTCTGAAAACACATCAGAGCTTTATAGTTTTATTTCTCTTTTTCCTCTTTGTGAATAATAGGTCCTGGTGAAAATTATACAGACTATGTTGCAACGAGGTGGTATAGAGCTCCTGAACTTCTCGTAGGTGATACCATGTATGGACCCCCTGTGATGTGTGGGCAATAGGTAAGTAAATGAAGTAACTTATTTTAGAATAAATACCTCATTATAAGACAAAATTCTCTTAAAATGCTGCTAATCATCTATCTTTATAGCCTATGTAATATGTAAAACTAAAAAGTTTGATTTTTTCTTTGTGACCTCTCTCCTTCGCAACAACCAGTCCAATTTTGATGAAGTTTTGGGTTCCACATTAGAATCAACATGCCAAATGCTTTTAACCCAAATCCCAACCTCCAATACCAAAATGGTAGAAGAAGGGTCAAAATTTTGAATGTGGCTATTATAAATTTCAAATTCCATTTAAATATAGCCTCCAGTTTGGCATCACTTCCTGTCATGACGGCTTCCTCACAAATCAGCTGATGATTCAATTACAAACGAATTTCAGTCGTTCACTGAAAACTGAACGATATTATTCAGGAAGGTGGAAATGAAACTATCTACATTTTATCACATTCTAGCCTTATGATTGGTTATTACGCGCGTAACATATGACCAATCAGAACCTAGACCAGTTACTGTAACAACTCTTATACTTGTGGTGCTGCAAGAAGGGTAAGAGCCTAAAGCGATAAGTTTCTGTTGGCGGCCGAATGTTCGCGTTTTACTCGTCACATTACTGATGTGAAAACTAAAGGTCCGCCTCCATCAGAATGTTTTTTACACTTAGCGATTGAACGAAACACTGACATACTATTATAACGCAAATACGAAAATGAATTTTACATTCAAAAAATGTCAATTTAAAATTATTTGAAAAATTTATAACGACAAAATATTTGTTACAAGTATTACAACTCTAAACTCTAACGATAAAAAGCAATATCATAATGCATCTTGCTTTTTAATATAAGCGTACCTCGAGTTTTCAATGATACCTCGATTGCAACCCAAATATTTGGCCCAACAGAAACTTTTCGCTTTTTAGCTTCGACCATATACTATGGACTCTTTGACTATATACTGGATGAACCGAGCTAACAACAAGCAAATGCCAACCTAGAAATGGTGATACATTACACAGATTTTCTCAGAACACTCGTGACTAAATTCTAAATGCGCATGCGCAAATTTATTTCGCGCTAATAGTGCGGCAAGGGAACATCGATAGTACTGCTTAAAATCAAAATAACATGAATGTGATAAAGGACACTAGCTTCTAAACCCTGAAATGCACACTGATGTGCGCATGCGCGAGAACTTCGTATTTTTCAAGTTTTTCTTGTTATCATTATCAAAATTGTAATTTTGTTTTTATTTGGATGCAGTTTCTTCAAAAAATAATTATTCAATGAATTACCGATTTTTTATTTAATAGTGGTAATAAATTTGAATAACAAAAGTACAAAATATAATTATATCATTCTTAGTTTCAATACCGTGGTATAATCTTTTTGGTATGGATTAGGTACACTAGGTATTAATATAAAAAATTAATAAGTTCAGTAATACATTTTTGGTAAAAAATTCACTAAAAAGTAACAAAATTAAATTAAGCACCAATATAAGACGTTAAGATTTCCTCTTTCTCGTTACAAGTTGGTTTTTTCCTTCTAACTAATCGCTGTTTAGTAACGTTTTTTACCGAAATTTTCGCTCTTACTTTTTTTAAAACATTTTCCGGATCATTTTCTAACAAAGTGACAGTATTAATACATCTTTTGATCATTTTTAAAATTTCTTTCTTACTTTGCTGAGACTTGGCTAGCTCTAACAAGTTTGAAAACGATTCTTGAAGTTCTGCTGTAGTTATATCCTTACTCTCGTTGTGAATGATCATATCACCAGTTCCAGTAGGTTCTGGATTTCTTTCAGGTTCAATCATCGGTTCAACATTAACATTATTTAAATCTAAATTTGACTGATCTGACAAAGTATTCGCTTCATTCAAATCTGTATATTGAGTTGAAACGATATGATTTTTTACACACATATAGACTTGATGGATATGTTTGCACATATTGAAGTTCACCATCGAATCAGGGCACGAACAGTAGTAATGGTGAATGCACGAACTGTTGCAATAGAGATAAATCAGCTTACAAGTACAAGAAATACAGTTCTCTTGCACATAATACACTTTGTTATTTTCGGATGTAACGATGAAATTATTATTAGCGTCATCACGAGTAACTTGCAAATTCTCGCCCATTTGAACAGAAGTTTTATGACGTTGTCTTAGAGTACGAAGTTTTGTCGAAATTTTTCCTTTATTCAGCATAATCAATCTATCAAATAATCTATCTCGAACGTATTTCAGCAGTCCGTCAATAGCTTTATCCAGACGATTAGTAACTTTTCCTTTCCAATACAAGTACTTTATTGTGCGATGAATCCGTTCAAGGTGCATATTGGTATTGACAGAAGAATGCTGACGATAACAGTATGCCCAATGCTTTGCGGTTTTTACGTAGTACTGTGCGAAATACTGACCATATTCCTTCATATCAACATCTGAAATTAATGTTTTTACCACATTTTCTAACAACAGAACAAATTTATTTTCATCTAGTTCTTCCATTACTGTGCGAATCAACTTATAAGCTATATCTCTTTTGACTTTGTCCTTTATTTTTGTCAGATTTTTTTGCCAAGCTCTATCAATATGCCAACTACAGTAGAGTCTCGAAGTTGCCTCGCCCATGACGTTCACCCAAGCAGTATACAATTCTTCGGCCATATCTGACATGAATATTTTTGGTTTTAGAATACCAACTTTTTCTTTAAGCTTTCCATAATAAAATTCGAATATTGCTGTATCGTTTCGATTAATAATGAGTAAAGAACATGGTAAACCTTGATGCAGTCCATCCAGTACTATAGCAGAATATAATTGGAAGTCGTATCGTAAGCCGTGCGTACCATCTGTAGCTATGACTTCCGAACCCAATTTTTTAACTTTTCTTGCGCTCGATTCATCAATATAAGAACGAAATCTTGAGATAATAAAAACTGATATATCTTGCTTTTTGTAATATACAATGCAAGAATTACTGGATTTCTTCAAATCTTCTATTAACGCATCTACGCTTACCGCATCGATTGAATGTCTTTTAAAATCCAGTGCAATACCATACTCCGTGGAAATATTATGAAGATCCTTCGTAGTTAATAAATGAGTTCTTTCCAGCTTCTCTCCATCGAACGAGTCTCTGATATCATCCAATATCGCACTATGTGGGACTTTATTCATTAATTTTTTAGCGATCTCTTCTTTTTTAGTAGGTGATAAAGGCAAATGGCACAGTTCATCTTCATGACCCACATGAGTTTTAAGAAATTTGACTTCGTATTTATTTTTCTCGGTTTTGTACACTCGAATATAAGACGGACAAATTGCATTGATCTTTTTACTTCCCTGTGTTTTGATATGTCGTTCTCCTTTGCTGACTGACTTGAAATTTCCAGTTCGGTGACAGATAAACCATGACACCTCTTTTGTAACTCCGCATTCCAACATATATTTGGAGGAAGTATTGTTCTCCATTACTTTCATCCACTTTTTCCAATCTGTTTCTGTATTGAAGTGGAGGGTTTCCAATTCCAAATTGAGTCCATGTTTTTCGCCATAATGAAGGTTGATTTCTTTTATTGACTGGTATTTATTCGTGCACACACCGCAGAAATAATATTTACGATTTTCATCAACATATGGAACACAATGAATTCCTTTTAAATGACGATTCAAACAATACTTTCTAGTAAAAACCTTCCCGCACTGTTCACAAACGTGCAACATTTTAGAAACATGTAAAATTTTGACTAGAATTATTAAAATTAACAAAATTGTAAAGTATAAGAACGAAAAACTTGACAGTATGATGAAAAAAATGATAACACCTTCATATTACAGATAAAATAACAAGTTCTCGCGCATGCGCACATCAATGTGCATTTCAGGGTTTAGAAGCTAGTATAAAGGACTTCAGGCATGCGCAAGATATAAAGTTGCAACGAGTGTTCCGACTCTGATGCATGTAATGCTTCACTGCAGTTTTCTTACACGTAACTTGGTCCATCTAGTATATAGTCAAAGTATGGACTGATAATGGTCGTACAGAAACGAACACCAAAGTGAAGCAAACAATAACAACATCATAGATGCGCTCGCGCATGCGTAGTGATATTTTAGGAATGAAAATGAAAACGTATTGAAATTTTCAATGATAAGAATGTTAAATGAACATCAAACTACTGATTTAATTTCATTAATAATACTCAATAATTAGAATTACATTAAAGAAAGCATATTAGTAATTATTTCAGTGAAACTATGCATGCGTCAGCGCATCTAACTACTGTTGTTGTTGGATTCAGTTTCTACCATTTGAATTAGCAGTCCATAGTATATGGTCGAAGCTTTTTAGACTCTTACCCTTCTTACAGCGGCTCGAGTATAAACAAATAAAAGCCTCTTATCAGGTCCACAGGACCTCGCTTGTTTTATTTTTTATTCAAAAATAATATGATTGTATTACGATTACATATGTTCAGGGCTGTTAACTTGAACGTATATTAGTTAAATTCAGTTAAAGTTTTAGTCTTTCAAAACAAAAATTAGAGTTAAAGTTAGCAGTTTTATTCTTTTCACTTAAAGTTTAAGTTATAATTAAAGTTGATGTAAACTAGTTTTAACTTAAATAAAATAAAAGTTTAGAGTTAAGGTTAAAGTTAAATTCTTCTTTATAGTTAAAAAAGTTAAAGTTAGTTAAAGTTTAATTCTTCTTTTAAAATAGTTAAAGAAGTTGAAGTTAGAATGAAATAATGTAGTTACCGATTATATCATATCGCTTTTTATGTACGATGAAAAGATGATATAAGACATAAGAGTTTCCAAATTCAATAAATTAAGCGTTTACAAAAATATAAAATGAATTTAATTTAAATTTCACATTTAAAATTTTAATTTTCAAAACTACTTAATATAATTATTTCGCAGTACAAAAGATCATTATAATAGAAAATAGACCCTTTGAGACTGCTTGCAAAGGGTCTAAAATGAACCTCAAGTTGCTGAATGTTCGTTCAAAGTTGGAAAATTGGAAATTGGTTGAGACTTTAACCAAAACGATTTTTTTCAAGTTTAAGTTGAAGTTTAATTCAGTTTCAGGGACTGAAAATATTAGTTTAAGTTTTATTCAGTTACATATATTGGGATTTATAGTTACAGTTAAATTCAGTTTTATTCTTAATACGTGAAAATATGAGTCAGTTTCAGTTAAAGTTTAGAGTTTTAGTTATTGTTAATAGCCCTGCATATGTTATAACAAGAAATCACGTAATCGAATAGCGCGCTAGTAGTGTAAGTGGCCAGTTTGGGGTACAGTTTGGAAATATGCTGATTTTGAAAAGGGGCTTTTCTTATCAATGTCAACAAATATCCTTAACAGTAGAATTACAGTTGAAATATTTTATGAAATTATTGTAATTTCTCATTTGAAAATGTCTGGTTACATTATCATTTGCACATAGAATGATGTACCTATTTATGTTGAATGTGTTTCATTTTTATGTAAGCATATTTCAAGAAATTCAGAATGAAAAATATAACCTCTTGTAGTTTTAAGTTTCAATACATAAGAAATTGTTACGAATAGGTGAGTACAATGTTTTCAATTTTCCTTTCGAGACTGATGTGATAACAAGAGTGATGTTCAAATTTGAAACTTTTTCCCCACTTCCTGAACCATACTTATATGACTAAAATACAAAAAGGCAAAAAGTGGTACTGAATTACATAAATGATACATAGAAGTTTGGATGGCATACTTACTATCTTATCAGTCTCGAAAAGAAAATAGAAAACATTGTATTCGCCTTTTCTTAATAATCTCTTATGTGTTGAAAGCTAAATCTATAAGAGGTTATATTTTTCATTCTGAATTTCTTGAAATCTGCTTACATAAAAACCAAACACATTCAACATAAATAGGTACACCATTCTATATGCAAATAATAATGTAACCAGAGATTTTCAAATGAAAAATTATAATAATTCCATAAAATATTTCAACTGTAATTTAACTGTAAACGATATTATTGTTGACATTTTAATTTGCCACGTATGCTATGCAAAAGAAACTAATGATGAAGAAAGTAATATGAGAATATTCTTTTCAAGGGCCAAAGCTTATTCTACAATATTTTCAAAAAGTAAATGTTTTTAGGTGCATTTCCCTGGCACTCCCACTTTAGAATTTGGAAATGAAACTTAGTGCATTTGTTTGTGCTAGTTTGTGCTGGTTTGTGCCGCAAACCGCGTCGTTTGTGCTACTCTCCTTCCTGAGATATTCAAAAAACAATTCCTCTCTAGCCTATCGGCAGATCGATTGGAGGCCATCTTGATCGCCCTACCTAGGGATTGAAAAGTTGCCAATGATGATTTTTACATAAAAACTTCTCTAGGATTTTTGATTTTTACATAAAAACTTCTCTAGGATTTTTTTGGCAAATTTTTTACCGTATTGATAGAGATAATGTATGAATACGTCTGTTATAATGAAAATCACGTGAAATGAAAATTTCACAATGCAGTGTTGCCAATTCTCCACCGTCAGAATTACCAATTTTTGAATTTGTGCCAAACATTGTTCTAAAACGCTCCAAACAAATTTGAAATTCATCTTTTCTCGCTTCCTATTCTATGAAATGACTGCATCAATTATATTACAATTTCTCTCCACTAGCGTATGTTTGTACAACTGTCCCCTCAGAAAGTTGAAAAATTTTGAACGTGTACATCGCCAAACTATGTATATTATGGGTGAAGTAAAAAAAAGATCTTCCAAATTGGAAAAAATTTGAAATCTTACCGTAAGGAATTACAATTTTTAATCTTTGAGGAATTTATATGTAAAAATCGTCAATCTGCATTTAAAAAAAAAAAAAACATGTTTTTTCATCTCTATAGCCTTCGGATCGATACATAACCATAACCATACAGGGCTGGAAAGGTGCAATTTGAAGCATCAATCTGCAACTTTTCAGCTCCTAGGTAGGGATCAAGTTGACTCCAATGGATCTGCCGATGGGCTGATGAGTTAATAAGTACACATCAGTCTTACCAACCTCCTCCTATTTTAAACATCAGGCATGTTCACTCTCGCGCGTACCAGAATCAATAAAATTAGGGATACTGTAAAAATTTTTTGGTGTTTTATATGTGGGTACATGCATGCATTTGGACTTTGGAGTAATTTAGTACCACACTACATCTTCTATGCTTGAAATGCTATACTACTCTCCTCTTATTCATGGTGCAAATATATTCAGTACATCGCCGTGCAAGAAATTTAGTATAGAACAAAATGTAATTGAACAATTTTAGTCTTAAAATTTAACTCTATCAAGATATATTGGAGAAACTGATTTTGGGGAGCTGTGATCCACTTCGAGGGAAGTTTGGGTATAAGGGATGAGTGATAATTTTTAATATGTTGTTTACGATGGTCTTTCCTATTGTATTCGGTAACAAAACATTTCCTAAGATATGTGCTTGGGAGGGATAAAAATTAGTGCATCGGATAGCGCAAACGTAGCACAAACGATTGCCATTAAATTCAAATCAATCGAATTATATTCAACCCTTTTATACACATTTTCGATTTTCATTTCCCCGGCAACCCCAAATTGTTTTTTGAATATCTCAGGAAGGAGAGTAGCACAGACGACGCAGTTTGCGGCACAAATCAGCACAAGCGTAGCACAAATGAATGCACTAAGTTTAATTTCCAAATTCCGAAGTGAGGGTGCTGGTGAAATGCACCTGATGTTTCTTTGGAGCAATAATATTCTTCCATCACTCTCAATTATGATCAATAGCTTTGAATATTCGTAGTTTCTTCCTCACTTCTTAAATTTGCCGTATGATTGTTGTAGGTTGTGTGCTTGCTGAACTAATTAGAGGTGAAGCACTTTGGCCTGGAAAATCAGACGTAGATCAATTATATTTAATAATGAAAACTTTAGGTAATAATGAGCTAAATCAAAAAATTGAAAACTTTATGAAAAACGTTCGTTTGTTTTCCTAAATGTTTGCTTCTTATTCTTTATATTCCGATATGTGAGGTATTATGGGGCAATATTGTTATGCTTATATAGATAAATAGATAATTATAATGTAAATAACTGTAAATAGGTAATGGCTCTGCCGACAAACGACACCCTTTTAAAAATATTGAACATGTAAAAGGTTCCTTTCACGTGAAAGATCACAACTGAACGTAGTGATGCCAACCACGTGTTAAGGAAACACAATACTTCTTTTTAAAAATAATTCTTATATGTGAAGAAGGAGCAAAATTCATTTATTGGTTATCGAGATGCATTTGAAGATGCATAGCACGAAAAATGAAGGAATTTAAAATAGCTGTTTATCTTTCAACTTGCCAGGCAGTACAATCACACTGCTGGATCATGAGAATAATCTAAGAAATCATAGTTACATTGTATAAGAATACAGACAATTACAATTAATATATTTTTGATGAGAGAGAACTTGTTTGTTAGCTTTGTAAAAATCGAGATAAGCATTTTGGTTGATCAGGGACGTACTGAGGGCATTTTTAAGGGGGTTGGTAATCAAAAATTGTTAACCATTACCATGATATTTTACCAACTTCTGAACCTTTTGTTTTTGCTCTAAGAAAATAAGACCCAACATCTATACAGTTTTGTTAGTCTTAAAAATAGCCGTGGCGAGAAATTTTTTCATAATTCAGGGCAAGAAAAAAATAATAACAGTAGTTGAAAAGTTCAAAGACATGCATAAAAGTTAGCGAACATTGATTTGATAGGCTGAGATAGGAATGCGTTGTTTATTATGATTATTACGTATTTCCTGAAGTAAGAAAATGAATCATAAAGTATAGGCACAATTTTTTTTTTTTTTTTGTAATATGAAGTGAGGTGTAAAAAAATATTGATGGGGAGAGAGAGGTTGAAAAATGCACCAGAAAAAAGGACCCGAGAAATTTTTGGGATGATTATCTCATATGCTTCATGAATGGGCAGAAGTTCATTGAAGTGAATATTAAATAAATTCACAAATAATGTTCACTAATTTCATCTAATTTTATGCAATTTTTTTTTGAATTTACTTTTAGGCTAAATAAAAAAATGAGAATTTTTTAATGAAATTCAAAATATTGAAAGAAAATTAATATTTTTTTGAGGTCACAAAATTTTTTTTTGGATGGGTAGTTTTTACATAAAATTGCTTTTTATATCAGAAAGCATAAAAATTCCAAAAATTGCTGCTTTCGAAAAAATATTTTGAAAAGTGGGGCTAAGCATTTATAAAAGAACTGATCCCTTAAAACAGCTAATAAAAATTTTGGCTCTATGTATACATTTATTTTCATTTTTTATTTTTTGATAAAAATTAATTTTTATATTATAAAAAAAAAAAAAAAAAAAAAGAAAATGGAACTGTGAATAGATTTATTTCAGCACTTGGTTATTTCAAAACTCAACCTTGAAAATTCATTGTTCCACACAAAGTTATATATAAAGACTAGTTAGCTCACTCACATGAGAACAACGGTGTAAAATCCGTCCACCCTCGATTAGTTACAAACGCGGCCACTGCAGCAGTGCGAAGGACTATTTTTCTCGCGACGTGCATTTAAATAACATGGGAAGCGCCAATTCTTAAGTTATAACTTCAAGTCCACGTTACTCGAAATTTTCAGCGGCACCATAGGGTTTTTAAATTGCTATCTTATAGAAAATTTCATGCCCTTTCCAATGGTATATAATAAAAATCATTTTGATCGATATTTTTACTAGATATGGAGGTTTTAAAGTTGAAAATAGTATTTCACCTATATAAAACGCGTATTTTTCGTAATCTAATATCTTGTTGCTCAAAACTTTCAGTTGCATCATGTGATTATTAAATTGCTATCTTATAGAAAATTTCATGCCCTTTCCAATGGTGTGTAATAAAAATCATTTTGATCAATATTTTTACTAGATATGGCGGTTTTAAAGTTGAAAATAGTATTTCAGCTATATAAAAACGCATATTTTTCATAACCTAATATCTTGTTTCTCAAAATTTTCACCGGCACAGTGAGATTTTTGAATTACTATCTTATGGAAAATTTCATACCCTTTCCAATGGTGTTTAATGATAAAAATCTTTTTGATCAATATTTCTGCAAGATATGGAGGTTTCAAAGTTGAAAATCGTATTTCACCTATATAAAACATACGATTTTCAACACTTAAACCTCTATAGCTAATACAAATATAATTCAGAAAGATTTTCTCTATACATCATCAGAAAGAGTATGAAATTTACTTCAAGATAACAATTTAAAAATCATATGATGCAACTGAAAGTTTTGAGTAACGAAATATAAGCTTACGAAAAATACGCGTTTTTATATAGGTGAAAAACTATTTTCAACTTTAAAACCTCCATATCTTGCAGAAATATTGATCAAAAAGATTTTTATTATACACCATTGGAAAGAGCGTGAAATTTTCTATAAGACAGTAATTTAAAAACCTTATGGTGCCGCTGAAAATTTTGAGTAACAAGATATTAGATTACGAAAAATACGCGTTTTTATATAGGTGAAAAACTATTTTCAACTTTAAAACCTCCATATCTAGTAAAAATAATGATCAAAATGATTTTTATTACACACCATTGGAAAGAGCGTGAAATTTTCTATAAGACAGTAATTTAAAAACCTTATGGTGCCGCTGAAAATTTTGAGTAACAAGATATTAGATTACGAAAAATACGCGTTTTTATATAGGTGAAAAACTATTTTCAACTTTAAAACCTCCATATCTAGTAAAAATAATGATCAAAATGATTTTTATTACACACCATTGGAAAGGGCATGAAATTTTCTATAAGATAGCAATTTAAAAACCATATGCTGCCGCTGTAAATTTCGAGTAACGTGGACTTGAAGTTATAAGAATTGGCGTTTCCCATGTTATTTAAATGCACGTCGCGAGAAAAATAGCCCTTCGCACTGCTGCGGTGGCCGGGTTTGTAACTAATCGAGGGTGGACGGATTTTGAGCCTGAGTGAGCTAACTAGTCTTTATATATAACTTTGGTTCCACAAATAATAGTAAACAAAATGTTTTTATTTATATTAGTATCAACTAGGTAGTATGCTTATATCCGTTTTTGCAAAACTCACGAAGTTGCTTCTCCGCCTACAAAACAGTTCATTTTGTCTGGTACTTATTATAATGTATAGAAACAAAAAGGTTTTTAAACAATGGTAAAATTAAAGTTTAAAAAGTCTTCTTTTTCAGGGCCTTCCTCTCATATAAAATTATGAGAAATGTATGTTACACATACATAGTACAAGATGCTATTGCTGTAAAATCTTAAAAATGTATATTTCAACATAGATAGACATTTCAAAAATGTTCATAAATAACTTTTGATATACCGTGCGTCCAAGTAATTCGGGTACAATCACCAAAAAAATTTCTTTTCAAATTATTTAAAATTGATTTTTTCAAATGCAAAGAAGTTGTAATGCAGTTGAAATGAATTAATTAGCCTTAAAATTCATTAAAGTAATTTTAAAAATAATTTCTTATTTAGAAGTTTGTAGTTCAACTCTTATTATGTTATCAACAAAATGAGATTTTTGCGCTGATTATACCTGAATCACTTATCCATTTATTATCAAGCCATATAATAACGCCTTCTGAAAATTATTCTACCACTAATAAGACAGTCAACTGTGACATTTTCTATTTAACTCCGATTTCCCTGCAAAATGGGTACAAATAAACAAGAAGGGAATAACCAATTCCATTTGAAAAGTAAAGGTTGGCAGCCAGTGCCTTAATGCCCAGTGTTGACATGGCATTCAATTCAATGACTTAAATATGCTACAATGGCGACGAGGTTTTTAGAAAAGGTCAATCAAGAAAATGCTTGCTGCAAAATTCGTAAATTGTAAAATGTTGTAACATGAAAGTTCGTTTTTTTACTCACTCACGCTGAAGTATTAATTTTACGTAAATACGTGTTAAAATAATGAATATGATTTAAAAAAAAAAAAAAAAAAAAAAAATACCAGCTGAACCAGATGCGATTTCAGTCGTTCAAATCATTGACGATGCGCCAATATACAAAGGTAAATGGAAAGTCTTCACTAGTCGAAGGGAAGTGTATTTTCGAATGAACGAATTTCCTGATTAAAAGAAGACGTGTATATTGCTCAATACCCAAAATTCGGAGATGTTTCAATTGGTTACCGATTTAGTGAGTCCTGCTAATTGACGATTCCACGCTCACCTGAGCGCTGCAGTTGCATTTCAAATCGAGATGATCGAATGTACATTGCTTATGGAAGGAAAATTGAGGTTTTTTTTTCATTTTTAACGAAAATAAGAGGGTTTAGGTGAGATCCTATGAGAACATGTATTAAAGATATTAAAATTTCGCGTCAATTGACGTAAGTTTCATCTGAATTCACGCAATAATGAGGCTTCTGTAAACACTTCTTTCAATCTGTGTTTGGCATGATATGAACTTTACGCAAAAATTCTCTCAAATAAATACGATTGCATCAATTTTTAATTTCATTTCTTCGTAGAGAATTTTATTCTCTTTCCAACATCTTATCAACGGAGTATGTAGCTGTAATATTCATGCTGTAATTTTTATTTAAAAGTTGGAACCTCGCTACTCGAATTTGAAACAGCTGATTATTGTTTATATAGACTTAAACATAATATTTACGATGCTACTATTTTTGTAAAATTCACATTTGAAGTTGAAATTGCGTTAATGATATGATGAGCGTTTTCGGTCGCAGTAACATTATTAGTAGAAGGCGGCTCACTAATTTGATTGTTTGGTGGCGAAGCGAGATCATTTGTTCGTACTACGAGATCGTTTATTGGCAAGATATCACGGATCAGAAAAATACTTCTTGTAGTGATGTTTGTCATCAAGTTTAAAATTTCATCGATACTGATTGGTGGCGTTGACTTCTTGAGCGGCTTCGGTGGTTTGAGTACTTTGAAAAATTCTAAAAAAGCCCCGATGGCTTCACCTGCCTTGATTTTTTCAACTTGTTCGTACATTGCACTTCACAGAAACATTTACTAATTATGACAACTTTTTGGAAAATGAACATTTTGGCGAATGCTTCTGTTATTTATATGTGATTGATGACAGGGAACTATCTTATAATTCCCTAAAGGGATTAAAAATCTAACAGTTTTATTTTTCATACTTTTATTAATTGCCTCCAATAAGCGTTGAGGAATTTTCGTTTCTCTTCTAATGCGGGTGGTTCATGGGCGAATCAGATTTGGTTTTGAGTTTTTCAAATTTTCTTCTGATATAAATGGTAAAGTGTTCCAATTGGCTGTTGAATTTTCATCTTCGCTGTCGTTGGTTGATTTGATGTTTGAGTTTTCGTTTTCCAGAATAGTGTTTCCTGGATTGTCATTAGCTGAATCAGTTTCTTCATCGTTTAGCAGAAAAGTTGATTTTATCATTTCCATTTCATTCAATATGAAAAAAATTTTCGTTTTGTTTTAATACTTTGAAAGGTCCTTCATAAACAGATTTTAGGGGTTTGCGAACCCTATTAATGCGAACGAAGCCATGGGTCGTTTTATGAAGGTCTGGGTGGTAGAAAAATTTTGTAGCCGTTTTGTGCTGGAATGATGCTGCGCGTAGTTTTTCAAATGCATTTCTCAAGTGATATACATAAATGGATGGTACACTACTGGAAGATTTTGTAGTCTTAAAAAATTCACCAGGTAAACGTAATGTTTTCCCAAAAATGATCTCGCATGGTGCTATAGTGCTATCTAAACGTGTTACTGTTTGTAATCCCAACAGAAGGAAGGGTAAGACAATCGTTCATTGTGGGCCATGATAATTTTAAAGCAGCTTTAAGTTTTTTATGTGTGATAAACTGGTTTTGCATAAGGCATAATGTGACATTTGGACCAGGGTGAGCAAGCGAATGTATTTGTTTGAAAATTTGTTGGTGTAACTTCTGAGGTATGAAAGCACGTAATTCATTTCTAAATAAATTACACCATAAATATATTTCTTGTGAATTCGGAATGATGACTAGATGTAATGGAAATGGGAGGTTTTTATTGTCTATCCATACTTGTAATTCAGGACAATTCCTCTGTTCGAGCGCTATTTCTTCAGGTGTGATAGATCAATTTGATTTATCCGACTTAAATGATGTTACGCAGCTCTTCGCGTACAGCATCGTTTATTTGACATGGGAATTTTTGTGATAGCTTGTGTGATTGGCTTATGGTCCATTAAAATAGCGAAGTTTGGTTGACCTTTGATTTGGGCTTGAAAATAGCTTATGGCTTCAAAAATAGCTAATAATTCTTTATCGAACGTAAGGTTAGTCTTTTATTGGTCATTTAACTTTTTCGAGAAGAAACCTAAAGGCTCTTTTTTCCCATCAGGACTTATTTGATGTAGGACAACGCCTATTCTAATATCTGACGCATCTGTTGTTAGTATAAGCAGGTAAGATGCGTTAGCTATTGCTAATTTAATTGCAGAGGTTAAAGCATTTTTTGCCTCATCAAACGCACGAATCCTTATCATTCCATTCCATAGGCGTTTTATCTTTGCGCTTGTTATAGCCTTTTAATAATTCGTATAAAGGGCTAAGTATAGTTGAGAGATTACTGACGTGATCACGAATGTGAGTTGGCATTTGTAAGAATGGTGATGGTCTGAAAGTCTAAGAAGTATACCTAAATCGCTGCTGGAATCTATTAGGAAGGTATTTTTGGTTAAGGGGTCGAAAATATGTAACCAGCATGACGTCAATGTTGGGTCGGATGTTGGTACTGCATCAGTCATGCCATAAATCAGTTTAAAGATTTTGAAGTAAGATTTTGTGCTTGGTAAGTACAACCAGGTCTGCATTTTGTAGCATCATCCTTGAAGGTTTGGTGGTACCAGCAATGACCATCGGAGTTAAGAAAACTGGAACTACCTTGTTTGAAGTTGAAACAAGCAAGAGTACGTGAGCGAGAATGCGGGTGAAATCTATATCTTGGTTCTGGTGTTCGTTCATAGCTTCTTCGTGAGATTTCCTCAACTTGAACAGCAAGCTTTTCTACTAGATTCACTAAAGCGGGTAGCATCTTTGATTCAGTAGCGCAAATGGTGGGTTCAAGATTCGGAGATTCGGAGATACTGCATGTAGAAGAAAGGAAAGTGGCTAATTTATCAGCACATGTGGCCATAATGTCGAGTGGATCTTTGGATATAGTTAGGTGCTCTTGTATGCGTGGTGGTAGTCGCTGTATCCACAGGCGTTGAAGAATTTCGTGGCTCCCCCTATTTTCACCTTGCAACCTCATATCATTGAGTAATACAGTGGGCTTGCGTGTTCAAAGGGTGACATTCCTGAACAATTCATCTAATTTGACTTCAGAGGTAGTGGTGTAGAATTGTACTATGCGTTATTTAATTTTTCAGTATTTTGTGTTCGCATTTTCTTGGCTTTCGAAGATATTAGCTAGTTGATTCAAAATGGAAGCTGGAATTTTCAGAATGATTGCCGCCAAAATCAGATTCAGATCTGTGATCTTCTGTGCTTTAAACTGCAACTTTACTAGCTGAAACCATAATACTAGATTCGCTGTTAAAAATTCAGGAAGTGATATTCGGTAGGATTGCGCTTCGGTTTCGGTCGAACTTGAAATCACATTTGAAAAATACAGCAATTTGATTTTTGAGAGATCGTCATCGAAAATTATCTTACTTCGGAGAGAAAAAAAAAATGAAATATTTTTTTTTCTCTCATAAAATTAAAACTGGGAATTCTGAAAGGACCTAGCGGGGAAATCAAACAATTTTTTCAGTCCCGGGTTAAGACACCAATTTTTAGGCAACGGGCGATAATATAATTAATGAAAATGGCTGTCGCTAGTTAAGCGAGGGCAAAAATAAAAATAACGACGGCGTACGCTGTCTAGATAATTTATAAAATGTGCGATGGCTGTAGCTATTGCATTGCAGGACTGAAGGCATGCAACGGCCGAAACTCTTGCTGGAATAAACTAAACCATAAGACGAGTAGAAAGGAACTGTATTTCTTAAACAACATTGCTTATATTTATATGAAAACATTAAATTACAACAGCCAATGAGAATCGAGTTTATAAAAATGTGAGAAGAACCGCGTTATCCTAGGTTATATGGTACTACTTCACGGTATTACTTTTATGTTTTATTACCAGGGCAAGGCAAAATATGCGCTACAAACAATGAAATATGCGCATATTTTATGCGCTAAAAAGAGGTAAAATATGTACTGAATATTCCCTAAAAAAAGGAAATAGGAAAATATTCCCATATAATATGGCAGTTTCGTAAAATTGTAATTTAATCGAATAATATTCATAAAATGATTAACACTGTATTCAAAACTTCAAAAGTTTGTTAATTTATAATTATATATTATATATATATATATATATATATATATCACGAATTCGGGGACAAATTAAGGTACCAACAAAGATTGTTTGCTTTGTAAATCACAGAACAAAAGTAATGTTCTAATTCGTAAAGAAATTATTGATATGCTCGATAATCTACAACTAGAAAAATATGCAAAAGCATATTTTGCCTTGCCCTAGCCATGTACATTTAATTACCTCGATTTGCAACTCGAAAGAAATCTTATAGAGTTCAGCCAATTCGCGTGGAATCGTCAATCCGATCGACAAGAATTATAAAGACTTGTTAGAAGCAATAAACAATCATCTCAAACTGAAGCTTAATATTATAGCAAAAAGGTATAAATTCACTCTGCTAAGCAAAATGATGGTGAAAAAGTAGCAGACCACATTGCCCGATTGAAGATAATTGCGGCAAATAGCGATTATAAAGACAAGTTAGATGATCACCTTCACGATACCTTAGTCACAGGTATCAACAATGAACATACTAAAAAAGAACTATTCACAGTAGGCCCAGATCTTACATTCACTAAAGCATTATAAATTGCCAGTGGTGAAGAATCGGCTAATAAAAACGCGAAAAATATAAACGGTACGTCGTCAAATATTAACGTTAATAATGGTGAAAGCTCACGATCACTTCATTACAGTAGGTAACAATGAAAATAACTACTCAAAAAAAAGTTATCCTTATTGGAAGAAATGTAAAAATTGTCACCGTAACAACCACAAAACCAAAAAATGTTGTTTTAAAAGAAAAATTGCGTAGTTTGTGGCAGAAACAACCACGAAAAAGAAAACTGTCGTTACCGTGAATTAAACTGTAATATACCTATGCAAGCGTAAAAGTCATTTAGGGAATATGTGCTGTCAAAACATTTCAAACCTTAATAATAATAATGAAACTCATGATCGAAACAAGCACGATTATAATCGTGAAAGTAAACAAAAGCAAAATTCCGAAAAATCAAAATTAAATTATCAAGAAGGTGGCGACGAAAATGATTTATGGTCGTTGTACACAATTTCTGAAAAAATTCATCAAAATAAACCGGTTATAATGAATGTTAAAATCGAAGGTCAAAATATGATTCAGGTTCCCCAATTTCAGCTATATATGAAGAAGATTATCAACGGTTATTTCCAGAAAAACTATTAAATAAAACGAATCGATTATTCAGTGAATATGTAAGTATAAAACAAGTTCAGCCCTGAAGGGTATATTACGGTGAATTAGATGATAAAAATATGAATATTGATCTTTATGTATTTAAAAAAGGAGGTCCGACTTTAATAGGATACGTGATTTATTTCCAATACTGAAAATAAGTAATAAATTGGTGATTGATAAACAGCCAATGAACTTTGTTACCATATCAAATGTAGGTGAAATGATGAAAACGAAATATTTATATTGTAAGGTAATCTTGAGTGAAAATAATATTGGAGAGTATAACAAAGAAGCTATCAATATTTAGCTGAATGAAAATAACAAACCAATTTATATCAAACCTAGACCACTTCCATATGCTCTAAAGAAACTGGTTGAAAAGGAAATTGACAGGCTACTGAAATTAGGAATAATAGAACCAGTTAAAAACAGCGAATGGGGGACACCTATCATACCCCTGCTGAAAGGTAAAAATCACGTTAAAATAAGTGGTGCTTATAATACAACTATTAACAAGCATATCAAAATTGAGCATTAATCAACGTTTTCAAAGATCGATCTATGCTATGTTCATCAACAACTGCCCTTCAATCAAAAAATCGCGAGATTTAACCTTAATTACTACTCATGTGAGTAATTTTAGATATCGAAGACTACCTTAGATATGGAATAAATATCGGTCCTGCAAAGTTCCCGAGAATAAAAGAGGCTCTTTTAATTGCTATCAAAGGAGTGTTTGTGTTCTACGCTGAAATTTTAAGCACTGCCGAAAATGAGGAAGAACGCGTACGAATTTTAGAAGAAGTAATGCGGCAATTGGCTGAAGCTGGATAAAAATTAACCTAGAATATTGAAGAATTCATTGTAGAAACAAATAAAAATGAAGTATTGTTTGACGTAAAAGACTATTAAAAAGGCTAGCCAAAATTTAACATGAATAAACTTGATAATGAAATTAAAAGTTATTTTTTATGCCAAAATGGATTGTATATTGAAAATAAATTACATTTATAGTAGAATCCCGTTATAACGTTTTTCTGGGCACTGACTTGAAATAACGTTATAAGCGGGAAAACGTTATTTGCTGGAATGCCTTTTTTTTTTTCATAAAATAAACATATACAATTGTAATAATAATACCTACCTATGTATTTCATGAGTGCTCGTCCACATTCAGCCATTATATGATTTTTACGTTAGTGAAGTAAAAAAATCTTGATTAGCATTCTATAATGCATATTAATTAATTAAATAGCATACAAAATTATTGCTTTCATGATCGTATTTTAAGGATTTCATGAGATGTAATCGACAGAAATGGATGATTTTTGAATGTATTGTTGATTAAAGTCTGCTTAAAATGATCAAGTGGTGTTTTTTCAAATTCTATGTTCTGAAGTAAAATGATCAAGTTGTAGAAATTGTTATGATGTTGCAGCGAAATCTTATTTTCATGACAGTTTATGCAAAAATAGCAATAAGAATTGATACCGTTTATATGTAGCTGCAGAAAACTATTATGAAACTCTAGTTATTTTCCGGAAATAACAGGTTCAAAAATCTTATGATGGTGTAAACACGCGCTTAGAACCAAAAAAATTTGATATTATAAGCGGGAATTCGTTAAACTGAGGAAACGTTACACGCGGGAAAATATATACATAAGTAGTTATATGGAAGTGCTTAAGGGAACCGAGAAATTAGACCTTAAAAACGGGAATTCATCATTATATGCGGGAACGTTATAACGAGATTCTGCTGTAATTTATAAAAATAATTAACTTGCAGTTCCCGCAACTTCACGCAGTGAAGTTTTAAATGAACTTCATAAACATTTTGGTATCACTAATATAAAATCAACGGCGAGATAATATTAGAGTGGGTTCGAGATAGTCGTCGTGGGTGGGTTAGATGCCACATTCTTCCTGTAGAGCTCCCTATCATTAGTATGTTAAAACCAAATATAGCATTTTGTTCCTCCTGGTATATGATTACAAATTCCAGAAAATGATCCGAGGTAAGTACATATTTTTGTAGTACATGCTTTTCTCTTTCGTTTGAGCCTATTTTCAGGAAAATTAGTATAAATAGTGACGAGTTATTAGCTATAGCAACTATCCCCCTAATATGGGATAGTTACCTTACAGAAAGTGAGGGATTGTTGCCACAGTATAGGGTATACCAACTATGGAAAAAAACGCAATAAAATCAATAATGGTTGTAGATGCCGCAAAGATATATTTGTAAGACCACGAGAAAGCAGTGGATAGAAGAGGCATGTGATGCTGCGGTAGAAGAATTGCGAAATTGAGCAAAACTTACATCCTACATCGAGAAAATATGGGATACCAAGGCGTTCGTTAAAGAGAAGGTCAGAGAAGGGCGGCCCTTAAGGGGATATCAGTTCAAGGTAAAAAGTCAATTTTTGGATCTGAAACTGAACAAAAGCTCGTAAATCATATAAAAGCTTTGCAGAAACGTGGATTTACTCCTACAAGAAATGATGTTTGACTTATGGCATATGAATTGGCCGAAAGTTTGGGTTTGAAACACCCATTTAATTCTCCAAAACTAGCTGGTCGAGATTAGTTTAGAAATGTTATAGATAGAAACCCCAGTCTTAACATTCAAATACCCGAAGGTGTTTCTATCAATCGATGTCTGGCATGAATAGGACTGAACTTCAGAAATATTTTGAATTGTTAGAGGAAGTTCTGACGGAATTAAGTATTAAAAATAAACCATCCCATATTTTCAATGTAGATGAAACAGGTTTAAAGTTGAATAACAGTCCAAATAGAGAAAAAGTTGTCGCTGAAAAGAACACTTCAGTACAGATAATCACCTCCTGTAAAAAGGGTGGAACCATTTCAGTAATCTGTTGTGTTAATGCCAAAGGACAGTTCTATCCTCCATTCTGCGTTTTCAAAGGTAAGAATTACAACGAAGCATACAAAGCTAATATGCCAGTCAGATCTCAAGTGAAGATGAACCCACAATTTGCCTACGTAAATTCAGCTTTTTCACCAACGGCTGCAAACGCATTTTTTGCCAAAAAAACCGAATGGAAAGCTTTTATTAATTTTGAATGATCATACTTCACATTTGAACGTCGATTTATTACATTTTGCTTTTAAAAATGACGTCGGACTTCTTTGCTTGCTAAGTCATTGTACGCATTATTTACAACCTTTGGATAAAAGTTTCTTTACATCTTTGAAAACCTTTACTATAAAGAAGCAAATAAAGAAGTGCAAAGAAATGAAAGGCTCACCACATGACTCGTTTCAACTTCGGTAAGGTTTTGAATGTGGCATGGAATGCGTCAATTTCAACTGTTAATGGTACTTCTAGCTTTACAGTCATAGGCATTTATTCTTTTGATCTTAATATAATTCCAAATTATGTCTACATGTTGATGATTCAACTACTGCATCCACCTCGTCCCCAACATCCACTTCAACATCAGTTTTTCTTTCAACTTCCACTACAATGTTCGCTTCAATGTCGGTAACGCCTTTGACTTCTACCACAGTGTCTTTTTCGGTGTTGGTAGTTCCTTCAACCTCTACTACAATGTTCACTTCAACATCAGCGATTCCTACAACTTCCACCGCAGTATGAACATCAACATCAGCAATTCCTTCAAGTTCTTCTGCAGTATACACTTCAATTTTGACAACTTCCTCAGCTGCTATCACATCAACTGATAGGCCTACTCTACGTAGTGATGAGCGAACTCCAAACAAGCTTTTAAAAAAGTAGCACCTGTACCAGAGGTAAAAGCTAAGAAGCAAAGTAATCATGGCCTGCCCAAGAAATCTGCTGCTTGTGTAACATCCAAATTTTATATTGAAGAGAAGAAATGAAGTGGCGGCATTAGAAACTATCATAACATCATCCTTTCCTTATAAATTAAGCCTCTGAGTGGTTCGATGGGCCTTAATTTCGCATATTTCCAAACTATACCCCAAAATAGTCACGGTCAAACTATATGAGTGTTTTGGCGAGCTTTTTGCCACAACTTACTTAGTATTGTTTTAATTTCGAATTAAAAACTCTTGACAACGTTTCCACTTTTAACTATGTAATTACAGGCGGAAAAAAACACACTTCGCATTTGTACATTATGGTTTCTGGGCGCTTAAGGCGCGGATATATTTTCCGAAAGATGCGATTGTTGTTGGTGTCTCACCGCAATCACTGATTATCATTTTTTCGAAGCGAGACTTCAAGTTATTTATTTTAGGTTTTAGTCGCGTTTCGCCACTGTTTATTCTAATTTAAATGTTTTTATAATTCTCATTGTTTTTGAGAATCTTATTGTTATTGAAAGTAGCGAGATGTTTTGATTTCTTAATGACCATAAGGTTTTCAATTTCGGCACGTACACCTTGTATTTCTCTAGTTGTGCATTATATTTTGCTTTTTTTGTTTTCCAGCGTAGCCACAATGCCGTTAGGTATCAATGTCTTTACCTTAAACGTAGTAAGCACGTGGTTTTTTATTTACTTTTTATTTATTTACATTAATTTTCCACGTGCTTTTATTTATGTTTATATCTTCACATTAATTTTGCACGTGGTTATTCAAAGGTGATTTTTATTCCATAATAATGAGCTAATAACAATATTCATGTGTACACATTGTTTACTTTGTGCGTTTGAATATCCTTTTCATTGCAATTCGGGCAGCCGACTGCCATGGATGAGTGGTTACAGCAGTGTAAAGTTGTATTGAGTCATAGATCCGTGATTCGAAACCCTCGCAGGTGGTAATTTTACATGAATTTTTCTACAATTTTTTACTTCTTTTTTCTTTCTTACTAAGTACTTACCTCAATGCAGTCATTCTTTTTATACATTCCTTACCTCAAGAGATGTTTTTTTTTTATATAGAAAAATTTTACCACGATAACTTACATACCTAAAAGCTACATTCCTCACCTCAACTGATCCTTTTCGTACATCCCTTTTCTCGAGAGATTTTTTTTTATAGAAAAATCATACCATGAGAAATTTCTAAAAACTACATTCTTTTCCTTGAGTTTTTTTTTTTTTTAATATGATTGTATTACCTATGTGATAACACATGGGTCTAATGTTATGCCAAAAGAGGAACTTTTTCCGGTTATGGTCGGGTGCGTTCAGATGTGGTCGTTTCAACTTTGTCTTTTTTCTGTCTGAATTCTGAATTTATGATAACGTTGTGTTATGTTTTTTCGATGTTTTTTTTTTTTTTTTTTGTAAATTACCAAAACGATATGTCACAATCATGGATCAATTTATATGTCATCATTGCAATAAAAAATTAAAAAAAAAAATTAATCTTCAACGTCATATGATGGTTCACGGCTTCGGCCGTCAAAATCAAATTTCAGAAAATATTTCATTATATCACTATTGTCATTTTCGCGCTCATTACGTTACTATGCTGTAGAGAACTGAAGTTCCTTTTTTTTTTACTTTTGTTACATTACAAAATGATTTAGGATTTAAAATTGTGTTACTACGTTATAGAAAACTGAAGTTACTATTTTTTTTACTTTTGTTAGATTACAGAATAATTTAAGATTTAAAATTGTGTTACCACGACACAGAAAACTGAAGTTACTTTTTTTTTACTTTCGTTACATTACAAAATTTAATTTAGGATAAGATTTAAAATTGTGTTATAATGACATAGAGAATAGAAGTTACATTTTCTTACTTTTGTTTTGTTACATTACAAAATAATTAAGGATTAAAACGACTTTTAGTACATTTATTTTACACAACATAGAAAAGACATATCACGAAGAAAAGTAAAAAACAAGTTGAAACGACTACATCCGAACGCACCCGACCACAACCGGAAAAAACCATGTTGTGATAACACGAAGTCACGTAAGTGGATAGCGCGCTCTAGTGTGCTGCAGTTTAAGTGGCCAGTTTGGGGTACAGTTTGGAAATATGCTAAAATTTCTGGTACTACTGCTGGTGGCGAAGCTACTGGTGGTTGAACTGCAGGTGACTAAGTTGCCGGTGGTGGAGCTGCTAATGGTGGAGCTCCAGTGACAAAATTGCTGGTGACTGAATGTTCCTGCTTTTGTAATGCGCTGTGGGCACATCCTGTCCAATTCGATGAATCTATTGTGTATGTCTACAAACCAACTTATCGCCAAGCTGGATAATGTAGTGTAATATTCCATCCTTAGCCACTACTACGCCTACTACCCAACGTTGGTTAGCTGCAGTGAAATCGCGTAAAGGTACCCTTTCCCCTAGTTTGAAGTTGGGGTCAACGAATCGGGCCTCATGAGATCCAACGAACGTATTTCTCGCCCCAAAAACAATTTCGCAGGTGACTGTTTCATAGTTGTATTTGGTGCATGGCGATCCTACATCGAGCCTCTGAAATACCTGAGAGACCTCAACGACTGTTTTAGTATAAATACATACCTCTCAGCTTACCCATTAGAAGCGGTGTGATACAGTGCGACTGGCTTGATAATCCCTATGCACAAACGCTACACCATTATCCGATACCAGTACTTCCAGGATACCAAACAAAGCGAACAGTTTTTCCAGTACCACCAAGGCACACAGTGCTTCTTTGTTCTACTGCGAGTAATTCTTCTCGATAGTCGATAATATACGAGAAGCAAACACAATTGAACGTTCCATTCCAACCATTGCGTGTGATAATACTGCTCCAGTACTAATTGGACTGGCATCTACTGCGAGTATTAAAGGCAATTTCAGTGAGTAATGTATTAAAACCCCGATCAGATGAAATTTCATTTTTAATCATTCGAAATGCTTCAACGCACTCTGACGACCATGCGCGCACGCTACCATCCTTTGTTAATTCATACAACGGATGAGCTATCGTCGCAATATTTAGGCAAAATTTCCCATAAAAATTCACTAAGCCTATAAAGGATTTCACTTCAGTGATCGTAGTCGGTACAGGTGCATTTACGATGGCTTCAGTTTTCTCATTAGTTTTGTGTAGTCCATCTTCATTAATTTCAAAACCTAAAAATGTGTGTAAATAGCGCTGTTTTGGCTCAATAACCGTGAAAAAACGCTTATGCGAGGTTCCAATGTTATAACGTCATAACTGGTGCTTCCGCGGAAACCTTACATTTTAGCGCATGTCGTAAAATGTAAAGTTTGGAATTCTTTTCTCAAGTTCTATGTGATCAAGTGAGCTCAATTTTTTTCCAAAAAAATGTGCAAAATCCCGATTGTGAATGATTTTTTTTATGTTTTTCCTCGAAATGAATATATTTTTGAAATCCATTTTGTTAAAAAGGAGGCTTTTATTTTGCTAGCTTTATCATATGAGTATCATTGTCAAAAATATTTTCTTGGCACTTACTTGAATATTATGACACATAAATAACATATTGCGCCTTTAATTGAAAAAATTACTGGTATCTGAAGTATTCCACCACACCACTGTTCTTCAGGAAGCCACTACTCTGCCACTATTCATCATAGAAATATGTTCTATAGATCATATCGTAGAGAATTGAATATAAAATAAAATATTACCGAGCTATTTTTGTGATAACCAAAAGGTAAGAAATTATAAGCGAAAAACTGATTTTGGGGAGCTAAAATCCACCATATCAGGGGTCGCACACACCAGATTCGCATAAACTTTTAGTACGTTGTTAAGTATGTTACACCAGATGTATATACCAAATTTCAGCTTGATAGCCAACTTAGCAAGCAAAACCCTACCTGTACTATTATTAGTATTCTAATTAATGTGTCCCAAAATTGTATTTTCGCCCTAAAGTTTCTTAGATAAGATGAAAAATGGTTTTCCTTATGATTTTTGAATTCTATGTGAAATTTTAACCCACTTTGATTGGTCGCAAGGTTACTTTTTGAAAAAGTTGAAGATATGCATTTTTAGCTGAATTTATATACATGGGCAACTTCAATATGCAATAACTAGGTATTGTGAGCACAAATTTTTAAGAACGAGGGTTGGGAAATTCGAAATGCGTTCCTTTACCAATGTGTGAGCGATTTTTTTGGTCCCCAGGCATAATTATACTCATAGAGGAATTTAAGCGTGAAAAATTGTGAAAATTGCATAAAAACTGCAATAAAATGCAGTTGTGGCAGCAGCTAGTAGATCTGAACTCATATTTATATTCAGTGGACACCCCCCTTTCCAACCCCATTGTGTTTTTTTGGTCTTCTTGAAGGTCAAAAAAAGAGGGTTTTTAGGTCCCAGCTCCTCATTGTGACCGCGACCACCGTCGAATTATCATATTTTCTAATGCCCAACCTATATCTACCTATTGCCAGCTAAATTTTTTGGTCCGCAAAAAATCCCGCAGGTTGAACACTTTTTCAAGATAGGTTGTAGACTATGTATTCTATTGGTCAAGCATACATATAATATGTCTTTGACGCGATTTATATGCTCAGATGTAGTTTTGCCAGTAATAATTACAGTAGAATCAAGTTATAACGTTCCCACATACAACGAATTCCCATTTTTAAGGTCTAATTTCTCTGGTCCCTTGAAAACTTCCATATAACTACGTACAAATTTTCCCGCTTATAACGTTTCCTCGGTTTAACGAATTCCCGCTTATAATATCAAATTTTTTTGGTCCCAAGTGCGTTTTTACCTAGTTATAAGATTTTTGAACCTGTTATTTGCGGAAAATAACTAGTTTCCTAATACCTTTCTTCAGCTACAAATAAACGGTATCGATTCTTATTGCTATTTTTGCATAAACTGTCATAATTATTTTACTTTAGAACATGGAATTTGAAAAAACACCCCTTGATGAATTTAAGCAGACTTTAATCAACAATACCTTCAAAAATCATCCATTTCTGTCGATTACATTTCATGAAATCCTTAAAATACGATCATGAAAGCAATAATTTTGCATACTATTTAATTAATTAATATGCATTAATGAATGCTAATCAAGATTTTTGTACTTCACTAACGTAAGAATCATAATAAGTTTTAATGACTGAATGTGGACGTGCACTCATGAAATATATAGGTATTATTATATTATCACAATTGTGTATGTTTATTTTATGAAAAAACTAGACACACTGTGTCATAATAGTGGACTTCCTTTTACTGTGCAAACATAATTTAATCTACTCTTCTTCTATACACCATTTTTCTTATATGGTAAACTTTAGACAAACATATTGTAAGCTTTAGGCAAGCATTCATAAAAACCATAATTACCTATAGAACATGAAATTTACGCTGATATAAACTTTCAAGTTGAAAAGCTCAGCTTTCAATGCATTGATCAACTTCAAAATTTAATTAGCTATTCTTCTATACACCTACTAATCACCATGAAAATTTTATGCAAATCAGTTCAGTCTAACGAGAGTTATCGCGTCAGAAAGGAATGTCCCTAAAATGAGCTTAAAGCTCCAAAGCTCAGCTTCCCGTGGATAGACTTGCACCAAAAAGTAATCAGCTCTTGTTCTTAATGATCTACACCTACTGTAAAAATTTTGAATCAATCTGTCTAGTTAAACTGAAGAAAACGCGTCAGAAAGAAAAGGCTTCAACAAACAACCCTATGTGCACACTTTGGCTGATAGATATCCTGTTTCTGTTCTTACATAGCAAATAAGTAGACGAAAAACACCATTTTGAGCTAATACATGTCTTATGAATATCTTATAGATATACTTTCAAGTTGAGTTCGAATTTCAATATCTTTTTCTAATTAATGAAAAATTTCAATATCTATTTGACATTAATTGAAGCTCAACTCAAAAGTATGTCGATAAGATATTCATATGACATGTATAAGCCCAAAACGGTGTTTTTTGTATATCTATTTGCCATAGAAATGTGCACATAGGGAAACAAGTAAATAAATAAAAAAAACAAACCAAGACTACTGCAATAGTGGATTTCTAGATAAGCGGAAATCTACTAAAAAAGGCATTCCAGCAAATAACGTTTTCTCTCTTATAACGTTATTTCATGTCAGTGCCCAGAAAAACGTTATAACGGGATTCTACTGTATATCTTCGTGAACAACACAAACCAGAAATGATGAAGAAATGCTGTCAACGTATTGCTACCAGATAGCGGGGGCTGAGCTTATGCCATACATAAGGCGAGTCGTCCGAAATAACCCTTTGCTTGCATTGATAGTTAAAATCTGCGAAGTTTCATCATCTACTGGCAGGTGTAGGAATGCTGAATGCACATCAAGAGTTGTGAAACGCTCACCACAAATTTCCTTGTGGCCAGGAAATGAATGCTGCGTGACCATGAGTTGTGGGTTGACTGTATCGCTGTAATCACCACACAGCCTAATTTCACTGTTAGCTTTAATTACAGGCACTACTGGAGATGCCTATTGCGAGATGTCAATTTTCACATATATTCCCAGGTTAACTAAACGCTGTATTTTGTTTTCAACATCCTCCTTAATTGCCAAAGGAACTGGACTGGTGCATTGAAAAATCGGGTTTGCGTTACTTTAAGCTGTAGAAATGCCAAATAATTCTTAACAGCTCCGATTTCTACCTCAAAAACTGCTGCATAATGTGATAGTAATTCTTTTTCATTGAACGAAGTTTCAGCTACCTGATGTATTCCAGAGTCTTGTTTTGGCGTCTCATAGATATCTAATTCGACAATCCAACTGCGGCCAAGTAACAGTAAATATGCGTCATCAACAACGTACACTTCGAAGTATATTGACTTTTCCTTAAATTTTGCTGCTCCAGATTGGTGCTCCAGCTCAATTGGTATTCTATTCATGAACACCTGAAGATAAAGCGGAGGGTACTCGTCATCTCATATACGGCCAACACGATGAAGCATATCGATCAGGAAAGTTAAGCGTTCTGATTGATTGCTATNAAAAAAATGTAGGCAGCCAGGCCACCAAATTACCGAAGATGAATTTCTTGAAAGTTGATGCGTTCAGATTTGCACATAATGTATCTCATTCATGCCCACACCTACTACCGAGACTGGAAAATCTTACCTACTTCCTCCAAAACCATTTTATTAATTTGAATTTAAGATGTGTAGTACTTCTTGCCCATAGAAACAACATCGTGAGCTCATATTTAAACATATTCACGAAAAATAACTGATTGAGCTTAGTCATTTGAGCATCCTCATGCTTTCCTCAGATTTTTAAGATGCTCTATTTTGACCCAAATTCGAAGGGTCGTATGCTAGTCCACAACAAACATCATGTACGAAACTTCAGCTTTCCAAGTTCATTTACGAGGGAATGGTCAGAACTGTCCATCGCCGATCTGTTTGGTAGGTAGCCTATCTTGTAGTACTTAAGGAGTAAACCAACACGCCATATAGAGTATTTATAATAACTGGTCTATGTTCTAATTGGTCATATGTTACGTGCGTAATGACCAATCATAGCGCTAGAATGTGCTAAAATGTAGGTAGTTTCATTTCTACTTTCCTAAATAATATCGTTCAGTTTTCAGTGAACGACTAAAATTCGTTTGTGATTTGAATCATCAGCTGATTTGTGTTTTTATTTATGAGTTAGTCGAGGTAAATTTATCACATTGCAACTTGCTGACTGGTTGTTACAGGCGTGACGTATGACCAATTAGAACCTAGACCAGTCATTGGGATCCTTCAGCAAAAGAGTCGGTACCTGGTGGTAAAACGATGAACTACTGAAAACGGGGATTTCAAGGGATTTCAATAATTGATAAAGTATCATTATTGGCAATGAATTAATAATTCTGGTGCTAAATTGAATTATTTTGAATAGAATTAATTGTTTTTTGTTCATTGGTAAAGATAAATTGAATTCCAGTGTTATTGTTACGAAATAAATGATTATTTTTCATGCACTTACCAATGACTAGTAATACATTTGTCGCGAATATCATAAATACCATGCGAAAGAATCTCATTTATAAACCAAAATGATAGATAAGTATTAAATTAGCCAAACCCAATTCATTCATTTCATTTATTCGATTTATTTTCAAGTAATTTAAACATTTCACTGTGTGAGTCCACAACTGGCGGCAAAAATTCCCCGTTTTCAGAACTGATAATACCATTTACATGTAAACACGACACTAGCGCGCCACTGCTCTGAAGGGTCCCAATTATAAATCAAGTAAATGAAATGTATGAATTGGGTTTGCCTAATTTAATACTTATCTATCATTTTGGTTTATAAATGAGATTCTATCGCATGGTATTTATGATATTCGCCATAATTGTATCACTAGTCGTTAGTAAGTGCATGAAAAATAATCATTTATTTCGTAACAATAACACTGGAATTCAATTTATCTTTACCAATGAACAAAAAACAATTAATTCTATTTAAAATAATTCAATTCAGTACCGGAATTATTAATTCATTGCCTATAATGATACTTTATCAATTATTGAAATCCCCGTTTTCAGTAGTTCATCGTTTTACCACCAGGTACCGACTCTTTCGCTGAAGGATCCCAATAGGAGGGAGAAAAGTGTACCTATAAAGTTATTATAATTGTAGTAGTTATTTACCTTTTTGGCGGGTAAATGGTAATTTGAATTTTTCGTTTCTTTTTTATATGTTTTCAGTTATTTTTTTAATATTAATTTAGGTGATAAATTGAAGGAAAAATTTACTTCTATGTTTAAACGATCGATGAAGTTTTAAATTTTAATTTTATATCAACCTAAACGTGTAAATGATGATTTACATCAAGGAAATAAAATACACACAATACAATTTTCAATGATATTTTTAGAAATATATTTTCTAAATAATAAGGAATTTCTGATTTTCAACATTTGGCAACACTGCTTACCCAAATAAGCTTCGTTTCCGAGAAACTGAATATGGCGTGTTGGTTTACTCCTTAAGTACTACAAGATAGGCTATCTACCAAACAGATCGACGATGGACAGTTCTGACCATTCCCTCGTTAGTGAGGAAGAATGGACATAATTTCCATATGCGAGTGATTTATTCTCTGTGAACTATTTGATCTCTAACTCTACTCCAAACGCACGTAGGAAGCTGAAATTTGAATTTGAATATTTGTCACTTGACTTGCTTCATCGTGTGGAACCTTGAATGAAAATTGTTGACCTAATATTTACTCGAATAGTATTTTGAAGACACTAATCCTTCCCTCCCCTCCCCCATTCTAACATCACCTGTGATAGAATATCGAATATACTAAATGTTTTGTACCTAGTATCATTCAATCTCATATATGTCAAGTTTGATATATTTGAGGGTTCCTCGAGCTTTTCTCAAATGTTGACCATCTACCATTTTGAATCCGTTTTAACTATAATTCAAAAGGTCATATTGTGTTCCTCAACTAATCCTGTGTGAACTAACCCTATGTACAATGTTTGACTATGCCTCTAAAGGGCTTCCCCCATTAAGTAGGTGAAATCGGCCCTTGACCTAAATTTGGTGGTTCCAAATGTTACTTGGGACCTAAAAAGTTTCACCTAAATTGTTGACTCCCTACCCCAACCCTTCCAGAATTATCGCACTTTATGTGCTAAAAATTCAATTCGCAATATTTGCAGAAAGAACGAGCGGAAATTTTTGAAATTTTTTCCCACTGAGTTTTCTGCTCTCAACCTCATTTTCTTATTCCACATCACATATGCAATGAAAATCATCCTTCTCCATTTTTATGAATACACATTATACGTAAGTATAAAAAATATGGAGATGATTACTTGTACTCCCATATTTTGGGCCCATTTTGGAGCTTAGCGAGAAACACCAGCACTTATTTTTCTAGAGAATACATTGTGGAATAATTTTGTTTTCGTTATTGATTTTTCCTCTCCGCATCATCATAATTGTCGTACAATTGAAAAACACAAAATTTTCAAAAATGGTCATTTTTACCCCCCTCCTTTAGCCATTTTGGGCGTAAACTTATAGGAAACTGAACGAAAAAATTTTTTTACTGACTTGATTAACCCCTCCCCCTACTCTTTTCAGAGCTATAAGCAAAAAAAAATTTTTTCAGAGATTGCCCCCTCACACATTTAGCCGGAGGGGTAGGGGATGCAACTCTTAGTATATTACTTGGAAAGGCATTCTTCGAATGTATTGTAAAAATCAGCTTTCCAGTAATTTTTTCTAGGTCCGAACCTATAATGACTTGGCTATAAGTGGTATCGTTGCGGGCGGTAGTTGAAAAATACATGTTTTTATTCAAACTTCATTTTTTTTCAGCATGTTGCACGCCCTAAAGGGACTTGGAAAAAATTATATGTTGTACCTAAGGGTATGATGAAGTTATGAAAAAAAATTCAGCGATGGCATCCCTCAAAATTAAAAAAAAAAAATTTGAAAATTCCCCCCCCCCAAAAAAAAAAAATAAGAAAAAATTTTCAAAAAAAATTCCAAAAAATTATCGTACGAACATGCATGTACTATGTATAATGCGTGAAATTTTCAAAAATTTCCCGTCGTTCTTTTTGCAAATATTGCGAATTGAATTTTTAGCATATAAAGTGCGATAATTCTGAAATGGGTGGGGATAGGGGTGTCAACAATTTAGGTGGAATGTTTTTAGGTCCCAAGTAACATCTGGAACCACTTTTGACCAAATTTGCGTCAAGGGCTTATTTCACCTACTTAATGGGGGAGGCCCTTTACTCAAGAAGCTGAAATTTGAATGCATTTGTTTTCTTGACTTGTTCTTTAGTATGAAATCAAGAACAAAAGTTTCGAGGGATTTTTCTTTCCTCTATCGTCTCTTGAAATTCGAGTGCACGAGTTTCGTGATGAAATTTTGACTATTATTATCCTCACCCATTCGTGTTACGAAGTGGGGGGGGATACTCGTATGCATAAATGAATAAATATAATTTTACATAATACCATTGATATTTCATAGTTCTAAAAAGTTGGTCATTTGCCACGTGGTTATAAAGAGTTTATAACGTGAAGATTTGAAGACCCGCCCCCCGCCTATCACGTCTTCTCCTCCCTGAATCAGGTAGGCTGTAAAAGTTATCGTTTATGATTAAAAAATCAGGAATAAAATTTTCGACATTTTTCTTGCGAAAAATTGGTCAGCAGGTAGGCAAATTTTTGTGACTATCGTAAATTTTTTACGCCTTCGTATTCGTCCTTGAAACCATCTGAATCATCGAATCTATGAAGACGCATTATTACCAATATCAATGCGTCCTTATACTAACGTAAGTCTAAATGTCACGTGAGATTCGAAACCTGTAAAAACTACTACTAAGTTCAAGTTCACTATGTATGCGTTATGAGTAGAATGGTCTTAGTTACAACATTGTTAAAGTTAGAGCTCCTAGTTGTGATGTTTTCTCAAATAATGGTTTTAAATTTTAGAATTCTGATTTTTCGAAATCTCAACATAAAATCTTAAACTAAAATAATACTTTGGTGCACGTTGGCGCACCTGGAACGAAAATAAGTGAATAAAGAGAGACTCTAAATACACAAGCACTAAAAAGAAAAATCGGAAACCAAAAATTCTCGCATAAACATGATGATTTATTTAAAACAAAAAAAAAAACATGAAAGGATTTATTATCAAATATTTTTCCATAAAAATATCATTTATACCCAAAAATGGATTTATAACCACTCAAGCATTGGTAATACATAGCGATTTTCGCGTTAAAAATAGTTTGAGTGAAGAGGTAGTAAGTTGTGGAACTCAGCCCCCTCTCATGAGCACTATGATTAAGTTATGATTCTAACGATTTTCGTTTCTTATACAGAAGAGATATATACAAATTTTGAGTACATTTTCAGCGAGAAAAGCGAATCTCACTTTTTGGACTTTTGTTCCCCTAGAATCGTAATTAGCTCCATCGTGTGATGTAAAGAAATCAGCGCGTTATAACAATTTATTACATTATTCGTACAAATAACGAATTCGAAACTTCATACACTTTAAAAAAAAGGAAAGAGAAAAGAAACTTACATGATTACTTAAATTAAATTTTAAAAATAAAAAAAGGGGAAAAACAACTTAAAACGAACTTGATTCAACGAGTCCGTACATACCACTGGTAATGAAGGAAATCGCGTGATACAGTAATGCAATAATCGGTACCCTTTATCTAACCGATAGTATGCGATGAACGTCGCACAAATCGTAACAATACATGATAGAGTTACTTCATAATGAAAAGAAGGGAAAAGGGAATAGCATTAGTGACGTAAGTAATCAAAACCATACGTTTTTCCATCATGTATTCGCGTGTATGTAAAAAAAAAAAAATGTATAAAATAATAACAAACTTATATCAGTACAAAGTACATACAAAAAAAAATAATAAAAAACCATTAGAATAGACACGGTTATAGGTTAACTTAAGTACGAATGTTTGAATTTCATTATTTCGGAAAAATACTTATTATCACTGGTTTACAAATAACAGCGTGTTGCGTTTCGTGTCCATAAAAAAAATAAAATAAAAATAAAAACGAAAACATAAACACTAGAAGGAATACAAGTGTCAACAGGTATGTTAGCTTATTGTTAATAATAACAATTTTAGGGTGGGAAAAGGGCAGGGAGAATACATTTTTCCGTGACAGAAAAACCGAAAAAAAACATTAATTTACCCTCTGATAATATCCGTATAGGTTTCTAATGATAACGAAAATTTCAATGTAAATAAAATTTTCTCATTTACGAAAGTTACATTTACTTTGGCTAAATACTTAGTTACCACGTATATCATGCCATAAGCGATTAAAAATGGTAATGATAAAATCCCGGAACGCGTTCGCAAAGCGCAACGTATTAAGGTACACTGGTTATTCGTAAGATATATTCAATAAAATGTATTTGACGGCGTACGCAAACGCCGCAAATCCGAATATAATGCCGATATTTGAGATTTATTATATAAGCCATTTTGATTAATAGGAGGCCCATTGGCGCCTCCAATCGTGTCCATAATTAGATCTCGGACATTGCCAGCTGAACCGTTACGTGTGACGTTTGTGGTGGCAGTTTTACTTTCTTGTTCTTCGATTTGCTTCCTGCGGTCTAATTCGATTTTGATTTTCTGCATGTAAGGTAAATATTAGCGGGAGATTCGCATACAGGAAGGGATGCAGAATAGAATACATACCTCAACGAGTTCAGGAAACAAATCACAAAAGTTACGATCTTGAAGGTTATTTTCTAAGCTTTGTGCTGCGAATACCCTTCGTTCGTAGTCTGTACATTCGATGCTGCCTAGTGTAGGACTTTTTTCTAACTGTGAAATAAATTTATAACTTTAGATGCGATATTAGTCGGTGAATAAATTAAACTTCAATATTCACCATAAAACTAAGAAGTCCGGTGAGAATAGTTGAAACGCTCCATGCTGGATTCCATGTATCCGGATGAAAGTCACTGATTGATAAACAAAGTCTCATGTGTGTTTTGAATCTGAGTAATTACACAGAATTTTGCTTCAATTTGAAATTCCACTCAATTATTTGCAAAGCTAATGGGTTGTACTTTACCTTCCATTAGGTGTAAGCATATATATACTGGGTGGTTTGAAAGGGAACTCTCGTGGAAATACAAGCCTTCCTAGATAATACCCGCCTTCGTATGGAGTATTCTCGGGTCCGCGAACTACGTAGTACCTTTAACAGACAGAATTATAGGTGTTATTTTCTTGTGGTGAATTCACGACGATTAAAAAGACTGAATGGAGTATCACCATTCTAAAATATTCGACGGTAGTGGCTCAGCTTCGATGTAAGGTATCGGATCTTTTTTTAAACGCATATAATCTTGTTTTAAGCGCGATATAGCACTATGATTAGCCTTACGACTTCCCATACTCGTTACCTGCTAAACAAAACGATTAAATTGGGTGAAAATTGATTTGATTCGATGATGCTGAAATTTTTGCTAATAAGAGAGTAATTGTAACTTTCACTTACTTTAGAGTGGATCAATGCGATCGGTTAATTTTGGTTACTTTGAATTTTGAGTATGACTAGGATTCTAAAAATTCATTCGTATTAGGAAATGGAATTTACTCTCCGTATTTTCATTTACTAAAAAGAAATTAGATAAGACGAAATTCAAAATTTAAAAATTTATGACAACTTTTTGGCTTTATGTCTCATTTCCCTTATGAGGATGTAAACTGAAAACGAAAACAAATACGCAAATTTTTTTTTAATTACATTTTTTTGTCATATAATTTCGAAATTATGATTATTTTATTATTTATTACATTTCTTGGTGTTGTATTAATATGTTACTATAGGGATTTTCCGTAAAATTACTAAAAACCCTCGAAAAACAGTGGAAATTAAATCAACTAGAATATAGGATTGCCGTATTCACCTACTTCTTTTCGTCTCTGAGACTTGGCAACGTAGCCTTCATAGAAATCAGTCTTTCGCCCCCGTCGCCGACGATCATCCGCTATTTCGTTATTTCGTTTGTTTTGTTATTCACCCTTTCGTCACTTTCACAGCTGAGTTGAGCGAATATTATCGAGTTAGAAGTCTTCGTTATTTCATCATTTTCTATTTTTCAAGTTTTGTAGTGTTTGTGTGTCTAAATTTCATCTAATTCGTGGTATTTCACAAGTGCGCTGAGGCGTAAGCCATGTATTTAAGAAGTATTGTAAATCGCGCGTACTTGCATTGCAGAATATTTCTGGAACGATACAAATCGACTAATTACTGTCGTATTCAACGCGCAAATATTATCACTAAAAACAAACCACCGTCGGGAGATGGTAAGCGATATTTTCAATCCATCAATAACTCTTCGGAAGCGCGAACTGTTCAGTCCAGATACGAGTATGCTCGAAGATTACTGGTAGATAATGTACTGAAAAGAGCCACGAACAGTTTGGCGGCAGATCTGCGGAGAAGGTCTGTCAGGCAACTTTTCAATGGCAATCCGTCGCCGTTTTTCGCGTTGGTTGGTATTAGTTTGGCTTCCGGTACCGGAATGATAAATAGAGAAGATGATTTCGAAGGCATTTGCTGGGAGATCAGAGTAAGTTTAGTGATTGAATATCGAACGAAAGTGCCTGCGTTAATACGATGCACGCATTAATCCTTGGGATTGTTATAGGAATCTATACGTCGAATGAGATCGAATTTATACGAAGCAGAAAATCACAAATTCGACGATGATTTTTCACTCAGCTCTTTGGAATTCGGTTCTTTGATCGCCAAAGGGTGTAACGCGGTTGTATACGAAGCTCGCGAGAAGTCGAAAAATGGTGAGTATTTTTCTTTATTTTAATAAAGTAAATAAGGGAGGAATTACATTAAATCTTTTCCATAGGTGAGCAAAGTGAGGATGAAAAGAAAGAATACCCTTTGGCCATTAAAATGATGTTTAATTTCGATGCAGAAAGTAACGCTTCTTCGATATTACGATCGATGTACAGAGAAATGGTGCCTTTACAAAATATCACCGTTGACAGCAACTCGAAGGGATTTTGGGAAAACGAGTATGTACTTATGAAGTTGAATTATCCATTAAAAATCGATTTATTATTTTTATCAATTTTTTTTTCACGTAGAATGGCCGAACGTATTCAGCGTTTGCCTTCACATGTCAATATTGTCAACATGTACCGATCATTGACAGATTATATACCAGAGTTACCTGATTGCCGGATTATATTTCCTGATGCTTTACCAATCCGATTGAATCCAGATGGATACGGGCGTAATATGAGTTTATTTTTGATAATGAAAAAGTTAGTTGAATTCATCAAAATTTTCCATTAATCGATAGACTTCTTATTTTAAAATCTTGTAATTTAATCACGATTCATGAATTAGATATAACACGAATTTGAGGCAGTATCTTATCGATGAAGCGCCAGATATCAGAGACAAAATATTACTATTCACTCAACTTTTGGAAGCTGTAACGCACATGAATCTATACGAAATCGCTCATCGGTCAGTACCTTGTTCTAAACATCAAATTATCGTGTAAACCGAATAATAACTCATTATAATTACTCATTTCAGAGACTTGAAAAGTGATAATATATTGCTAGATACTTCGGAAGTCGATAGCTGTCCCACATTGGTGGTCACAGATTTCGGATGCTGTTTATCCGATCGATATTACGGTTTAAAAATGCCCTACAAAACGCCGGACACTGATAAAGGTGGAAATGCTGCGCTCATGGCACCAGAGGTAAATCTCTAGTCGACTTGAAACTATGAAATCGACTTCGGACGATTTAAATCCGAGGTGTTTTCAGGTGGCAACAGCGCAAGCCGGTATGTTCTCGAGTATCGACTATTCCAAAGCGGATGTTTGGACGTCGGGCACTCTAGCGTATGAAATATTCACCGGTCAAAATCCTTTCTATCGTCAATTCGTTAAGAAAGATTCGCGAGATGCTCTTCGTAATACCACGTATACGGAAGACATGTTGCCAGATTTACCTTCAGAAGTGCCATCAGTAATTAGTAATTTAATCAGAGCTTTACTAGTCAAAAATCCGGCCAAAGTGAGATTCGTTGATTTATTAGTCGATAATTTCCATCGAATGGTTTGACCAATTGAGGCGATTTTTTTAGAGATTAGATGCGGAATTGGCCGCCACTATTTGCCAAATGTATTTATGGGCGCCTAGTCAGTGGATTTCGAAACTTCAGTTGCCATCTAATAGCGAAGTACGTATGGATTTTAATCGATTATCATTCGCGTAAAATTCGATGAATATGAATATGTGATTGAATATTGTAGATTTTACAATGGCTGTTAACGCTTACCACCAAAGTATTGTACGAAGGACCCGTACTTTTTCAAGACTGTGTTGTGGAAAGGAAACGTACCTCGGCCACCGAATACCAATTAATCGCCACGTTTTTGCAGCGCGTTAAATTGGCAGTAATCAGAAAAGCTTTAAGTTGGATGCACGATGTTTTGTATTGAAATTATGTTGTATATGTGTGGTATATTGTATAGTAAATTGCGATAATTATGTATGTGATAAATATATTTTAATTTTATTGGTTTTTTTTATTTATAATCACGACTTGTTAATCGATAATTCTAATTTTATAAACAACCTGTGTCGTTTAAATTCGTCAAGTTCGAAGGTACAGCGAAAATTTCATCTCATAAATTAAAAACCTTTCTATACTTCACATTTTTCTAATAATATTAACGATAATTCGTACCACTAAGCGAAGATTTCAAATTTTAAACTATCACGAAGGTGCCATCTAGCGTATATAATTACAACACTTATAGAAGTACGTCATACGTACGTAAACTTCGAAATGGAAGACCTCTTAATAACCTATATTCTCCTAGTAATATTTTTAACATTTCGCACATTTGAGTGACAATGACAGCTGTTACCAAAGCGCCATCTGGTATCTGAAAAAAGAACTATCGCTAGGAAACGCGGATGCGCAATTTTTGAAATTGAAAACCTCCTAATACCTTATATTCTCCTAGTGAAAATCGAAAATTGAACGCAACTTTGGGGTTGCATAACCTTCGTGTGAAAGGCGCAAGCGACCGCTCCGAGTTTGGAACGGCGTTAAATTTTCGATTTTCACTAGGAAAATATAAGATATTAAGAGGTTTTCAAGTTGAAAATTACGTACGTACATTCCTTCATAATAGTTACATACTTTGACACCAGATAGCGTTAATATAACCACTGATAGACGGTTTCAAAGTGCGAAATATGGGGAATATCAATAGGAGAGTATAACATATTAGGTGGTTTTCAATTTCCAAAAATTACGTATGCGTAATAGTTACATACCTATACACCAGATGGCGTTAACATAACCGCTCGTAAACCGTTTTGAAAGTGCGAAATGCACGAGATATCACTAGGAAAATATAAGGTATTAGGAGGTTTTTGAATTGAAAAATGACGTATGCGTATTCCTTCCGAACAGTTACATCCGTAGACACGAGATAGCGCCTTTGTAAAAATTGCCATCGTCCTCCAAAAGAGTTTAAAACTTCTAATATCATTAAGAGAATATGAGATATTAAGAGGTGTTCAATTTCTAAAATGACGCAAACTAGTTCCTCTACACAACTTACGTACTTGCACACCAGATGGCAGAATTGTAACAGATGACATGTCGTTTCAAAGGGCGAACTATCGGAAATTACTATTGAGAGAATATAAGTCATAAAGAGATTTTCAACTTTCGAACTTGCGCCACCACGTTCCCGTGCGCTACTTGTAATTTTAACCAACAGATTGTGTTCCGGTATCCAGTAATGTCATAGCAATGATTTTCTATGCTGTAGTGAAATTATCACAACGACAATTTTTCTTGATTTGCGATTTTATCGTGTTATTACGTTGATTTACATTTAAAATTATATCAATTATAATTATTATCGTAATTTTTTGCCACCAATAAAATAAATTTAAAATGCTAATGCGTAATATTTTTATTAACTATTTAGTAATCACGTTTCGCAAGTAAATTCACGTACTAAACATAAAATCTCGATTGATAAAGGTAGAAATGAGTGTCAATATGCTTATTTATGTATATTTTATACCATTCGACAAATAAGGACCATTGTGTTCCTTCCTTACAACTGTGTAAATGTTGCAACGTGCCTTGACCCATGATCCGTTCTCAGCGCACCATGACGATATAAATTCTTGATACTTTTGCAGGGATTCAAAATCTTCAACATTATTCTCCCATTGCAGCGTAGTCGAACCACTTTTCCTATTCCTGATATAGTGCATTTTGGTGTTTTCCATTTCCCACGTCTGCTTCTCAAATTTCTTCGACTTTGCCAGTTTTATGTGGACGGAGTCTCCGAAATTCCATTCTTGAGTGATATTGCCATTGAGAAATTTGTGGATTTTAACTTCATCCGATTCCTTTGACCACTTCATGATGTAGTCTGCGTACAATATTTTTGTAATAACTACTTCGCCATTCTCGAAACACCATACTTGGGTCCCGGCTAGGGGACTATAACCTTGCTTTATTCTCTGTACGATAACAGGAGGCGTTCCCCATCGGGTAAGGGGTGCTTCTACAACGTCAGGCTGCCTATCGTCGTGAAGTGGTTTTGCATCGCATAAGCTATTCTTCACTGCGGCAATTTGAGCTGAAACAGAATGAACTGTTCTTCAATATTCTTTATGTAAATTATCAAAAAAGAGAAAAAGAGTTGAACATAATAATCTTCATATTTCGTAATAAACATTCATTCAATTAAAATAAATTAATGAATTAATTTTCAAAAAATCAATTATTCTAAATAAAATGCCTGATTTAAAATGATGCAGCAAATAAAATTCATCGCTTGAATTTATATTAAAAGAAAAAAATTATTTCATAGAAAATACATTCAAAAATCAATTCTGTCCTACTCACAGTTACTCATCTCGGTGACCTTGTTTGAAAATTCGCATATTACGAGAAAATTTAAAAATTTATAGACAACTTCAATATGTGAACATTGAAAAAATAAATTTATTTTTGTTCTTGTGATAGTAAAATAATCCCTATCAATCATTAAAAAAATTATTATCCACATTTTTGAAGTAATGAATGTGAAAAACAGAAATATTGATCTAGGAGCTGAAATTTTTTGAGCATAAGGTTGTATGAAACTTCATTCTATACGGTTTTTTATTCTCGAAAAGAACTTCAAATTGTTACAACTTGCTTACCTGGCAGCATGCAACATAAAACCGCAACTAAGGATAAAATGGTAATGCTATCCATCATGGTATAGCAACTAGGTCTTCTGAAATCAATGAATAATAAAGATTATTAAGAAAAATAAATGAAAAAAAAAAACTGTTGATACGTAACAAATGAATTAATATCGTTCTCTTAGTAAAATAATAATAATAATAAATAAAAAAAACTTGCAGAGAGTAATTGAAAAGTGGTCTCCAAAGAATTCAGAAAATTGTACACGAAAAAATGCATTATTGAACAAAAAGTTCATTAAAGTAGCATTTTCACTACGAAAATAGGTATAGAGACAAATAGGAAGAGAAGGTCAGAATAATAACTCATTTAAGTAGTTTTGGTTGGTAACTAATGAATAAAAGCAATTGTATACAGAAAAATTAGATTATTGAAATCTTCATACTACAAAAAACAAAAAATGGGCAACTCATTAGCTTCGGTCTTTTTTCCCATTATATTCATGCAAAATTTCAATAGATTTAATTTATTTATTTTTAAGGCGTATCAAGTATATTAAACTTTAGGTACTTATTTCTAACATGAATATCTAATATGTTTTATATACTTAATCACAACATTTAACCTTTTCTTAGCTTTTTTTTCAACACGACACACAACTCGCTAAAAATGTTTAAAATTAAAACACGTGAAATATGGGACGTTTTACGCCAAACAATACAATTATATGAAAATAATACATGATATATATACCGAAATATTATTTTATAATTACGTCATACTTATTAGTAGATAGATTATCAACTCATCTTTCAAGATTTACCTTCCCTACTTTAGGTTCTTCGTAACTTTGATAATTTCAAGTGGCTTAAATTTTTTTTCTTCAGTATAAATAACGATTACATCATCGAAATCAAAAGATACCGTATTTTGGTAATGCGTTAGAATGTTTTTTATTATTTACATTGTAGTAATGCTGATTCATTGTTAATCTACGAAGCGTTTCATTTCGCTTATCAATGTATTTTTGCAATTGATACAATTAATTTTGAATGCGTCGTAACTGTGTTTAAACTTATCGCATTAAGGTGTTATAATTTCTAAAAGCTACACCAAAATCTTTTCTCGTCATAAATCGCCACAAGTATGGAACAAAGAAAAATATATTTTATCGTTGATGATAGGCTCATCATTATTATTATCGAAATCATCTACTTTCAAATGATTCGGTCACCATTTCTATGACAACGTTTAAACAGATGATTACTATTACTTACACGTCTTTTATTTCAAATAATTTTTAACATCTTTTGTGAGTCGAAATTTCTACAAAGAGATTACCCGTCGAGAAGATGTCCTCTTTACTCGTTTACGAATAGGTCACTCGCGTCTCACTCATTCCCATTTGCTGGACAAAAAACCCTCACCTATATGCGATACCTGTGACACCCCGACCACTATACACCACCTCATTTCTCAATGTCCAAAGTACTTTGACGAAAGGTCTTCAATCCTTACATCCACCACTCCCAAAGAGACTCTATCTGACGATTATCTTTCAAATTTCCTAACCAAAACCAATCTTCGATCCCTACTATAAACCACAAATTGAACGCTTCTAGCCGCAGTTGCTGTACATGGCGTTGTACATATATAAAAAAAAAAAAAAAAAAAAAAAACGTAAGCAGCTATGCCGCATTACTGGAGCTGAGTTTTTAATTGGAGCTTGTTTTGATTTACTAATAACCTTGCTTAACCGTTCATGACTACAGGCCACACCCAATATCAAGTCTGAAAACTCCTATCCTATCCTTTCCAAAAACACTTAAGAAGTTGAATTTGGCACAAATGTAGCATTTCTTGCCATGAAATAATTATGTGAACACATATTTCTCAAATTATAACTATTTGAGGGTGCTCAAATTATCTTCAAATCTTGATAATCCGCCATTTTGGATCCATTTTGACTCAAATTTAAGAGGTTACATTCAAAGTTTGACCATTCTAGGCCGATTTGGTGATGAGATATGGAAGATTCATGAAAATTCCTGCAGCAATTTCCGCTCCAAAAGCCGTTTTTTGCTCTAACTCCCCTCCAAAATCACTGAGGAAGCTGAAATAAAAATACGTTTTTCACTTGGGCTCATTTTATCATATGACACAGCAATAAAAAATTTTCGACCCCTCCTGTATCCCCACCACTATTTTAGGTTTATAACCCCGCCTTCTCCCCTCCAACATTATGTATGGAAGTGAATTGGGGATATAGTATACAACTTATCCCAATAACCATATGAATTCATATTAATTACATTTTTACCAACTTGAGGCTCCTCAAGCTCTACTCAAAATTTTGATAATCCGCCATTTTGATCCAAATTCAAGAGGTCATATTGTGGTCACCAACTAACCTCACACACAAAATTTGACCTCTTTAACTTGATTTGGTGGGGAGATATGGAAGATTCAAGAAATTTCATGACTCAAAACTTCCTCAAAAAGCCGTTTTTTGATCTAACTCCTCTCAATATGCACTTAAGAAGCTGAAATTTGGATATGTTAGTATCCGTGACTCACTCTTTCATATGAAATCAAAAACGAAAAATTTGAGCTATTTGCCCCTTCTCCAGCCCCCTCAAAATTTGAGTGATCCGCCATTTTGAAATTTATCGAAAAAACAAAAAAAATTTTTGCGTTTTCAAGAAGAGTTCCTCACCGAATTTTGAGCGAATTTTATCCACACCCGCCTGCGCAAGGCGAGTGACACAAAAAACGAAATTTCCTCAAAAACAGGTTTTTGCTAACTCTCCTCAAAATGCACTTAGGAAGCTGAAATTTAAATATGTTGGTGTCCGTGACTCACTCTTTCATATGAGATCAAAAACGAAAAATTTGAGCAATTTGCTCCTTCTCCAGCCCCCCTCAAAATTTGAGTGATCCGCCATTTTATAATTTTTCGAAAAATCAAAAAAAGCACTTCTGCGCATTTTCAAGAAGAGTTCCTCACCAAATTTTGAGCGAATTTTATGAATATTCGCCGGCGCTACGCGTGGGGGGAAAAAATTATATATACAAAAAAGTTGGACATTTGCCAGATGATTACAAATGGTCTGAAACGCAAAGATTTGAAGACCCCCACCCTCCCCCGACCTTCCCTTCCCAAATCAGGTAGGCTGTAATAGCTATCGTTTTTATTAAGAACTCAGCTAATAACATGCCTTTTGGGACGAAAAGACCATAGTGTGCACTTTAGGGATTCTAAATTAAAAAGATTAAATTTGATAGAAAGCATTTTTCTTCCCTAAATTTCTCTTGAAGAATAGCTCCTCACAAGACTGTATACACCAGCATATCAGTACACCACAGTCTTGAAAGTGAGTCACTATTTCATCAGAAGCAAAAAAAAAAAAATTTAAACATGTCATTACACCCTTCTCTTGCCCTGCTCGAGTTATAAATACGTTTAAATTATCAAACGAATCATCACATTCGAATAAGCGAGATCGTGGTTAATTATCGACATATTAAAATAATGCATTTTTCCAATCGACTAATCCGACAGTGGCACCGATTTAGAGTCGATTTACGAACCACTGCAGACACTGCGGCGTACACGGTAAACCGAGTAGATGGCACGAAAGAGCGAAAAAATAGATAACGAAAGAAACGAAAAAAAGAGGCGGTTACGCGGGGCCGAGGCGGAAAAAAAGCGAGAAGACGATTTCGCCACGAATAATCTATCATCGTGTAGTCACCGCGTAGGAAATACTCGGCCGAAAAAAACCCCTCCTTTTCGAAGCTGTCACAGCGCGAGCGGAGGAGCCGCTGGCAAGCTATTCGTAGATACAGGATGTGTCAGGGACCCCTCGAACGTCTCAAGATCTAGGCCGCGTCAGCGGGACATATATCATTTGGTTGGGCTGCACGCAACGGCACGTTACACGCTCTCGCGAAGCCCTTTCTAACGTCGAATCATTATCGTAGGAAAAAGCCCATCTCGTAAGATGCGCCGCGCTAATACGTTCGCGTGAAAACCGAGATCTTCGTTTGGAGCGCGTATTTCGTTTGTCTTCGTTGCGGTGAAAATTATGTGATTGAATTTCGTACTTTTCGCGACACTGTGTTGTGGACTCTTCGTCTTGAATTTCGTATCAACTTTCCGGTATCCGTATCGTTCGTTATTTTCGTTTCGATCATGAATTACGACAACGACGTGGACGAATCTTCCAAGGATCTGATACGACCGAAACTGTCTCCATATTACGACTATTCGAGCACACCGTCCAACGCTGCGCCATCGGAGTACTACTCGTCGCTGTCTCCAGACAAGAAAATCCAATACGAAAAATTCCAAGACATCAAATTCAACGATTTCGATTACGCCGACAGCCCGGACGACGATCGTAAACCCGAAGCGTTCCGCCATCTAATCGACCTGAGCGCTAAAACCGCCAACGACCAATTACTCGCCTTCGACGCCTACTACCATCGCGATCAATCGTCGCCCAAGTACCTACCGCAGTTCTACGTAGACGCCGACCACAGCCAGCAGAAAATCAAAGTGGAACCCCATCAGAGCGATTTCCACCTCGTAGACGACCTCTACCCGCAATCCACCCAATCGCTCGACTTCTCGGCCCCGTCAACCGCCGATTTCCACGCCGCCGATCACGTCATTCCCAAGAAACGTAAACGATCTCAACGCAAAACCAACGTCGCCCTTTCCTCCAACGTCGACGATCTAGAAGACGGCGATCAATCTCCGGCCTCCAGCTGGCACAGCGCTGATTCCACCCGACGTTCGTCCGGCGCCTCCGGTAAACTGCGTAAGAAAGGACCGCAAAGCTACGAGGAAATACAAAATCAAAGGGTCATGGCGAACGTGCGCGAACGCCAACGTACGCAGAGTCTCAACGAAGCTTTCGCTTCGCTACGCAAAATCATTCCCACCTTGCCGTCCGATAAGCTCTCCAAAATACAAACGCTCAAGTTGGCCGCCAGGTATATCGATTTTTTGTATCAGGTACTCAAGTGCGAATCCGATACCAGTACGGATGACGATCGAGGCGTCACAGCTGAAACAGATAATGAAGATTCGTCCTCGTTAGGTACGTACGATGTGATTCTTGTTTCATATCGTAGAATAGTCGATTTACAGAGTTTTAAATTTCGCGTACTTTTCGAATAAATCGGACAAAATATAAATTAAAGTCTTAACGCGAACTACATCTACCGTTTTAATTACGCAGCGATGGAAAATTTCCAAAAAAAATATCAACTAATAAAATTTCAACAGATCATGAATTCTAGTGATAATTTTAAAAATAAATGAGCAAGGAGAGGTAAAAGAAATTCATTTATTTCGGCAAAACGAGGCTAAAATTCAACGTCAATCGATTCTCTTTTCTTTTTTCAATCGAGGTGTTATAAATTATTATCTTTCAAGTCTAAAAATGAACGGTGGATCAGTGAACCAGCAATTACATCTTTTTCTTAATAGAGTTGGAAAAATTCATTGCTTTACCGAATGAAAAAAAAATCACAATTAAAACAAAAAGTTACCCAATAAAATCGTTTACTTGAAAAAATTCAGTTTCTGAGAATTTCATCAATACTGAAAAAAAAAATGTCTCGTAAAAAAGTAAAAGTTGAAAAAAAAAATTCAAACCTTATTGACTTATGTTAAAATTTTTTTTAAATCGTTTCGTATAATTTGGAGATTAAAAAAAAACTCATAAAAATAAACAGCCTAGATATTTAAGTCATCATCATCATCATCAGTGACTCGTGGCGCCCCCCGCAGGGGCATCGTGACCACGACTCTCCGTGACTGCGTAGACGAGATTACGCCATCTATCCCGATCTCTGGCCAATCTGGAACACTCCACAAAAGTTCTATCCGTGAGGGTACGAATTAGGTCAGACCATCTTGTTGGGGACCTTCCTCTGCTCCTCTTTCCATCGACTCTTCCCTGGACCACAATGGACTCCAGCGTGTTGGCTCGTGTTACATGTCCGAGGTATTTCAGGATTCTGGCATACACTTCTGACGATAGCCTGCGTTCTTCTCCGATTTCACTTAATATAGACTGATTTGTGCGTTTCGCTGTCCACGGTATTCGCAGCATCCGCCTCCAGCACCACATCTCGAATGAGTCGATCTTTTTCCTTTCCTTCTGACGAACTGTCCACGTCTCTGCTCCGTACAGAAAGATCGAAAATACTAGAGTGCGCACCAGTCTGATCTTTGTATATTTGGTAATTGCGCAATCTCTCCATATCTTGTTCAACTTCACCATAGCATTCCTTGCCATTTGCACCCTTCTGTTCACCTCCTTCTCGCAGCCACCATTATTGTCTATTTCGGAGCCAAGATATGTAAAGTGGGTGACCACTTCCACCCCAGCTATCTCCGCCACATCTGGTCTGTTATTCCTGGGCCTATCTATAATCATCATTTTTGTTTTGGATCGGTTTATCTCCAGCCCAAACGTTCGGCTACCTGCCTCTAGTTTATTCAGTAGGTTCTCCATCTCTTCAATGCCGGCTGCCAGTAGAGTAGTGTCATCCGCGTATCTTAGGTTCGTCAGTTTACGTCCTCCGATTATCACTCCTCCATTCCAGGCTTCTTCTAGGTCATCATTCTCCAATACTATCCTCATGATATACTCTCGTTTGATGCTACTTCGCTGTTTAAGCGCACCGTGGAGTATCCGTTGTCATACAAGTTCTTGATTAATGTCACCAGATGTATAGGTGCACCCATTCCAAGTAGATATTTAAGTGTTTGTATTATTACCTCAGATATCCTTGGCAATAGTCACCATACCACGTCCTTATTCGCCTTCTTCAGACAGACAAAACTTTTCCAGGAAATCTAGGCCTCACTCTTCAGCAATTGTGCCTCTGGCCTGAGTTGCAGTATATGTTATAAAAAAAAAAAAAAAAAAAAAAAAAAAAAACATGAGAAGAAATCTAAAACACGAAGAAAAAACTTGTTTAAAAAAATTAACCAAATAAAAAAAATTCACAAATGAAGTTTTTATTATTATTTTTTTTTTCGTTATCTACTCTAAATATTTGTTGCCTATCTCAAAATTGCAGCCTATGTAGTCTGTGGCCAAATTTGTTGAAGGATTATATAAAATCAGTATTTTATCCGCATTACCCTGAGCCTAAATCCATTCCCACATATGGATTAAAATTACCTTCACTATTCATATTTTGAAAATTTTAAATCATTAAAAATGATAATCTAATTTTCATCAATTTTTTACACGATTAAATACATTATTTTCACTCATATGAATCATTATTTTCACCATTTATTCATTCCACTGTTGCAAAAATATCCCTAAAATTTACTCTGAAATGAAACAATTTTTCCTTTCACTTAAAAATCAATATGGCTCGTGGGTTTAATACTTGTAAAATGACTACAATAGAATATAAAAAAGATTTCAGTCTTTCAGATTTATATTTATGTTTTTCGTAATGGAGTCAAATTTTGAGAATTTTATTCATTATTTGTTAATTTATTTGTACTTAACAGCCATGGGTTAATTAAAATGAGGGCATCTAGAATTACATATTACAAAAAAAAAAAAAAACACAGAAATTCGCAAGAAAACGTATTTAAATAAAATACAATGAAATACGTAGAAAAAAAACACCTGCCTCCCCTCAAACCCAAGAGAGTGCATCTAATCTTCTGGAAAGTAGCCACGAACAGTAGAGCGGTTCAACTTTCACTTTTTGTCAATTTCAAGTTCGTAATCTCTAATTATTAATTTTCATTAAAAAAAAAACTATTTCAAATAATAACTCAAAACAGGAAAATTTATGTACGGTACATGTGGGTTCAAAAATCACCATTTCACTTGACACAAAAATTACTCTAAAAATGTAAAACTAAATCAATTATAAAAAAATTAATTTAGTAGACGAAATAAAAGCAAGTTTAGAATACGTATGGGTATTTATTTAGTATAGCTGGTAAATGGAAAAAATAAAAAGCAAAAAAAAAAATAGATGATTTATTATATTTATTAATTTTTTTATTGTTTGTTAATAGTAACGTTTGTAAATTTATAAGAAATTACATTATCAAATTACAATATGTCATCACCATAACCGGTTTTAAGAGAGGTTTTTTGGGTGTCCAACTCCCTCATGAGCTTCTTTTTTTTTCTAGGTGTTTATAAACTTTTTGATAATTTAAACAATTTACTATCTTTTCATTTCAATTTATGGAACTTAAACACGCCCCCTCCCCCCAAGAAGCAATTCTAAAACCGGCACTGGCCATCACATAAAATTACTGCTTTCTTAATGGAAATTTGTACAAAAAAAAAACAAAAAAATTTTCAAAGCGTATTTTTGAATCACTCTATCTAGCAGCTATAATCTATTTTCGCCGCTGGCCAAACGCATAAAACCAAGCTAGAGCTCCAAAAAAATCCAATTCCAATTTTTCGAATAACATTTAAATGAAATGATTTCCATCTTGAAGAATGACAACAGGGATTGGGGGGAGGGTAAAACGAGTTTCGAGCTATTTAAATTTGTTGCATCATCGATCATATGTACCAAAAATGCCTCCAAAAAAATCGTAGCCGAATTCGTTGATTCTCAAGAGTCAACATTTTTCTTGTCAAATTTACTCGAAAACTTGCTATATCAGATATTCTTCGAAATTAATAATACGCCTATTATTTATTAGTGGGAGATATACTTACGATATGGTTTTGATTTCGGTCCTGATAGACTAGGAAAACCTGTTATAAATATTAGTTTTGCTTTCCAACGGTTCTGAAATCAATTTATTTATTGATAAAATGAAGTGAAATATCTAATTCACAATATTGTCCAGCAAAATCCAGTCTACTTGAAAATCCTTTGAAGTTGAGAGCACATAATCGGGCATAAATAGAGTCAATGTTATACCATATATTAATAAGTTATCCAAAATTACGAGTATATCGTTCATTTTTTAAATATGTGAAACATCGACTTCTACAACAAATTCATTTTAGTTTTTGCGCTAGCAAGATAATCTTACTTTAAAAAAATTTATATTTTTCCGATATCTATAAAATTTCCAAAAATGTTGATCTTATTACAGGCAAAGTAAACAGGCAGCTAATAAAGCCCAACATTTTTTTCTAGATTCTGCTATTAGTCGTCTACTTCATTTTCAGTAGAAAATTACAGTGGTATACATTCCGCGGGGGGGGGGGGATTTTGGAACCGCCCAAGAGTTTTTTTTTATGCATGTATTTGCATATACAATACGGGGTGACTACTTGATTCGAGCACACCAAGCGCAAAAGTCTTTCTCTCATAGAAATAAATTACATATTTGAATGATATTAAGAACAATAAATGGCATAAATAATATTTATTTAATGCTTAAAAGTGTTTATCAATGATATACACAATTTTAATTTATACTTTCATTGTCAAAAATACATATATGTTTTGAATTTATTCACGTTTTAGCTAATTTTTTCGCTTGGGTGCTCGAATCAAGTAGTCACCCGGTATACCTGGAATCTGATAACAATATACTAAAGAGGTGATGAAATTTTCAAAAAATGATAAAAAATAAAAAATTAAAATTACAACCAAATGGAATAAATTCGAATCGTTTACTTGGAGTTTTCAATTTTTATTGTTGTATAATAACGTTTGAACATTTATTATTCAGATGTTGTTTTTTTTCTTTTTCGAATTAAAATATAGTTTTTTGAGAAGGGTGGGGGGGGGGAAGAGAATAAATTGCCGGAAAGCACAAGGTATGCTTCATACGTAATTATGGTTTATATTTTACTATAACATTAAAACGTTGATTCCCTCCCCCTACCCCGAAGAAGTTCTTATTTACTTCACTGGATAATAATAAATTGAGAAACTATTTGTATGAACAGAAAGTAACCAAATTTCCTCGGTAAACTCGATTGTTGCCAAATAATTCGAATCGAATAGTACTAAAAAAAAAAAAAAAAGAAAAGCTGAACATTTTCATGATGGATACTAGCATTTTAGAATGTTAAAATTATCAAATGATCTAAAAACATCATTGAAGAAAATAGTTAGAATCGCCCAACATTTTCTAACACCCACACCTACCGTCCCTGCATTTGGGCATTATATTATAGTAGCGAAAAAATAATTATGATTTTTTTTCAATTGATGAGAAGTTTCTCTTTAAGCCCTTTCGTAAGCACCTAAAAACCGACTGAAAAATATTTTTTATTAATTCAGTAAAATATAAAATCTTGAACGATTTAAAAAAAAATTTTCCAAGGTTGTATTTTCAGGTCCCGAAGCAATTTTTAAAATCATCATCTTACTGATTCTGAAATCATAGTTTATACATACACATAAAAATTACCAAAGGGGAGGAGAAGGAAGTGAAGCGGGAAGATAATGGGCTATTTCAAAAAAATGTTCACAAATGAGGTTTCTAGATTATTCAACAATTATTGTGAAGAAAACAGCGTGTCAGTACAAATAATGAAATGAAAATGAAATTTTACAAATCATAAAAATTTCAAATATGACCGAGTAAAGCGAAATCTTTTTTTTTTTAATCAAAACTGCAAGAATTATTGAATTTTACGATAAAATTCATTGAAAAAAAAAAAAAACCAGATTATTTCAAAAGCAGCCCGGAGGTCACCTTATAATTATTAAATGCTAAATCAGATTGATATTTGGTAAAAAGCGAAAATCTTTTCAACCAACCGCATACTCGTGATATCGCATGAACACAATTTCACATCTCCAAGAAATCTTACATTACCTTGTATTAAAGACATTCGGATTAAGAACCGTCAGCAAAAAAAAATTTGAAATTTGAAATAGGCGAATAACCAGATCGAAAATTGGTCATATTATTTATCTCAAAAAATTACTTTTTTCTCTTTCCTGTCCTCATGCTAACAAATTGATTTTTCTTCATTACCTCATACAACCGAAAAACTTCATAATTATTTTCATTCCGCAGGAGGCGATAATTCCAACACCAGCGACGAGAAAAGCCCCAAAATGGGCACCACCGCTTCATCATCGTGTAGTTACATGGCTCACGAACGTCTCAGCTATGCGTTCAGCGTCTGGAGAATGGAAGGCGATTGGACGAACGGCGGTCACGTATGA
>VFXL01000561.1:29078-60001 GCA_009761765.1 Phenacoccus solenopsis | reverse complement strand
AGCAACTTCTTCTATATGCTCAACAATTGCAGGAGGGGTTTGCCATTGATTATCAGGTGCTTTTTGGGAGGCAGTTGGTTTGGATTTGGTATTGGCTGAGTCGATTTGAGCTGAAATAGAATGATGTATTTTTTAATTATTTTTCCAGCTTTTAATTGGATAATAAGGATCGTGATTTTTGGGATTTTGAGTGCTAAAAGATTAGGAAAAATTGTAAATGATATAGTTCGTGAATTCGCGAAAATTCTGATTTCAGTGATAATTTATGAATAAAATATACGATTTGTAGTATAGGCATGATATGTGTTAGGTCTTCTTGACTGCTTGTTTTAAAATCTATCACGGAGTTCCCGACGATTACCCTTTAGATTTACAATGATATGATATGGAATGTTGAATACTAAACCTATAAAATTTCAAAAATCTTAAGCATATAAAAAAGTTAGAATTATTGAAATTTCACATTATTCATTCAAATGAAAATGTGTAAAAAAGATAATTCAAAAAATGATCAAAAAAAATAAAAAACATTAATGTATGCGTTTAATAAGGCCACTAAAATTGTTGAATTCTACATTCATACTAGAAAAAATTACGAAAAAGAAAAAAATATTATAAAGTAAATAGGTGAAAGATTTAGCTGTGCTCTTTTTCTCAGACATACCTCTCGACGACTTGATTGAAAATATGGGTCTTATAAATAAATTTGGAAACTTCTAGTTAACCCAATACCTACTAAAAAAAATTTAAGTATTTGTTCGAAAAAATGTCCGGGAAATAGTTGAAAAAATAGTAATCTTCGCATAAGTAGTAATAAAATTGATATTAAAAATAAATTTCCAACTTTTCAATTTGCGTTATAAGAGGTTATGAAGAAGAAAACATTTTACAAATAGTGAGCTCGAAAATCAATCCTGTCCTATGCTTACTCTCATAGCTGTGTACGACCATGTATGAAGCTTCGTGTCTCATAAATGAATATAAAACTTTTTAGACCAGCTGAATATGTAAAAAATTGGATAATAAAATGTTTCCTGGGAGAACAAATGTAAAATATTCTGATTAAATGGAAAAACAATAATTCCATTCATTCATAAGTTACATTTTTTAGTATTTTTTCAATTTTTATTTTTTTCGAAATATTATTATGTTTGAACTATAGCAATGTGATGAAGGTAAATATCAATCTGAAGGGCTGAAATTTTTAGGACACCATGCTTGAGTGATTTGACTATCTCCAACTTACGTGCGATTATGCAACACAACAATGCGACAAGCGATAAAATGGTTACTTTATCCATTATGGTGTGGCTATTAGATCGTCTAGAAATGAAAAACAAAAAACTTTAAAAATAAATAGAAGAATTGAAATTATGATATCATATGGCTTGATGAATAGAAGAAATCCATAATTCAAAATTTAGTAATTTATTATGCATACTTCACAATGTACACTCGCTTGTAGATTTATTGCAGGTAGGTTAGCCTTCAATTCAAAACAAAGAATACAATTTTTTGGCCTATTGATTAATTATTGCCCTCGATACTGAAGGAACAAAATTTGAAATGGCTGTACTGAAAAATACGGATTTTTTACTCGTGACCATCTCCCATTCAACGAGTTAATTAGTAATATTCTTGATTAAAAAAAAAATGTATAGCGTCATTGAAGAAGAGTAGTCACAGAGAATTACAATGAATAGAGTGAGGAAAAAATTCCATCATTTTTTGAACGAAAAATTCATTTGAATGATGGAGAATTTTTTTACCCAAATAATGAATAAAATGAGATAACTCGAACATGTATTTTCATTTTAATTTCATTATTAGAACCTCACTCAAGGGTACTGAGAGATTAGAATTTTGACATTTTGAATTTTAACCATTCAGCAACATTGCAAAGTATAAGTCGTATTTCGTTGTATAGTACAATGCAACTATGAAAAAAAATCAAAAAGCACTTATTTCTCAGCACGTTCGAGCAAACTCGTTTCGTCGTTTCATTAAGAAATACAAGATTTTTCTCACGTGTAAATACTCTCACTACCTACATATTACAATTCCGTTAGTAAGTAGTACTAGGTGAGTATGGAAATAATTACCTATTATGACACCGTGTAATCTTGAATTCAGCACTAAATTGTAATATGTGGTGGAACAATATAATGAAAGATACTGTTTCAAAAAGTTGAATTGTCGGAAGTCTACATCACGCTTTTATATTATACTTTGTGTGCCGATAATTGATGATCTTCAAGCTCACACGTGCTCATCAAGGTTTCAAGGATTTCACTTACTGTGAACGTACTAATGATAATTGAAACAGCAATTCGTCGAAGCTTTAATGATAATTACTAGTAGAAATTAATTGCATCTCTGATGCGAAATTTTTTCCAACAATTGTTCATTACGATTTCAAGGTTTTACGTTTCGAAAAATTACTAATAATACTGCAACGAAAAATTCACAGTTGTTAAAGTCATCAGTGATAATCGCCAATCCATCATAAAGTCTTCACCTGAATTATTTTCTCTTTAACGAATTCTTATGAAACAGATCTTTATGCCAACATGACACTTCACTCTCTGCAAGCATTTGTCAAAGACAAAATAATTCTGGTAAAGACTTTATGATGGACTGGCGATTATCACTAATGGCTTTAACAACTGTGAATTTTTCGAAACGTAAAACCTTGAAATCATAATGAACAACTGTTGGAAAAAATTTCGCATCAGAGATGCAATTAATTTTTACTCGTAATTATCATTAGACCTTCGACGAATTGCTGTTTCAATTATCATTAGTACGTTCACAGTAAGTGTAATCCTTGAAACCTTGATGAGCACGTGTGAGCTTGAAGATCATCAATTATCGGCACACAAAGTATAATATAAAAGCGTGATGTAGACTTCCGACAATTCAACTTTTTGAAACAGTATCTTTCATTATATTGTTCCACCACATATTACAATTTAGTGCTGAATTCAAGATTACACGGTGTCATAATAGGTAATTATTTCCATACTCACCAAGTACTACTTACTAACGGAATTCTAATATGTAGGTAGTTGGAGAATTATTTACACGTGAGAAAAATCTTGTATTTCTTAATAAAACGACGAAACGAGTTTGCTCGAACGTGCTGAGAAATAAGTGCTTTTTTGACTTTTTTTTCATAGTTGCATTGTACTATATACAACGAAATACGACTTATACTTTGCAATGTTGCTGAATGGTTAAAAATCAAAATGTCAAAATTCTATTTCTCTCAGTACCCTTGAGTGAGGTTCTAATAATGAAATTAAAATGAAAATACATGTTCGAGTTATCTCATTTTATTCATTATTTGGGTAAAAAAACTCTCCATCATTCAAATGAATTTTTCGTTCAAAAAGTAATGGAATTTTTTCCTCACTCTATTCATTGTAATTCTCTGTGACTACTCTTCTTCAATGATGCTATACATTTTTTTTCATCAAGAATATTACTAATTAACTCGTTGAATGGAAGATGGTCACGAGTAAAAAATCCGTATTTTTCAGTACAGCCATTTTAAATTTTGCTCCTTCAGTATCGAGTGCACTAATTAATCAATAGGCCAAAAAATTGTATTCTTTGTTTTGAATTGAAGGGTAACCTACCTGCAATAAATCTACAAGCTAGTGTACATTGTGACGTATGCATAAAAAATTACTAAATTTTGAATTATGAATTTCTTCTATTCATCAAGCCATATGATATCATAACTTCAATTCTTCTATTTATTTTTAAAATGTTTTGTTTTTCATTTCTAGACGTTCTAATAGCCACACCATAATGGATAAAGTAACCATTTTATCGCTGGTCGCATTGTTATGTTGCATAATCGCACGTAAGTTGAAGATAATTATAAACCAAAAATAAGACAAATGATGCTGGTCAAATCACTCAAACATTCTGTCCTAAAAGTTTCAGCTCTTCAGATTGATATTCACCTTTATTGCATTGTAATAGTTCATACATAATAAGATTTCGAAAAAAAAAGTTACTAAAAAAAGAAAGGTGTGAGTGAATGGAATTTTTTTTTCTATTTAATCAGAACATTTTAAAATTTGTTTTCCCAGAAAACATTTTATTTTCTAAATTTTTGCATGTTCAGCTGGTTTAAAAAGTTTTATGTATTCATTTATAAGACACGAAGCTTCACGCATGGTCGTACACAGCTATGAGAGTAGGCATACGACAGGATTGATCTTCGAGCTCACTATTTTTTAAAATGCTTTCTTTTTCATAACTTCTTATAACGTAAATTTAAAGGTTAGAAATTTATTTTTATCATCAATTTTCTTACTACTTATGCGAACATCACTATTTCTCAACTATTTTCCGGACATTTTTTTCGAAGAAATTCTCACTCCATATCATGTCATACTGAAGCCAATTGGCACTACTTCTGGGACTCCGTGAATGACTGAAAAACAATTAAAATTTCCATTTAGAGTTAAGAAGATATAATATCATGCTCAAACTATTTCATTTATAAATTATCACTTCAATCAGCCTTTATGTGATGAGTATAAATTTACACATTTTTCTAATCTTTTGGCAGTCGAAATTCCAAAAATAGTTCTATCCTCAGTACCCAATTAATAGCTGAAAAGAGAATTAAACAATACTTCATTCTATTTCAGCTCAAATCGACTCAGCGAAGAACACCTCCAAATCAAAAGCCTTCAAAGAAACACCTAACAGCCGATGGCAAACGCCTCCTGAAATCGTACAGGAAATAAAGGATACTCCTTCCATAGCCCAAATGAAAACATGGTCTTTCGACAACGGTAAGATCATCATACATCCAAAAAGAAACGGAGATTACACGATGAAATGGACAAAGGGATCGGATAAAGTTGAAATCCACAAATTCTATAGCGGAAGTACCAGACAAATATGGAATTTCGGAGACTCCATCCGCATAGAACTGAGACAGTCGCCGATATATGAGCATCAGAAATGGGACATGGGAAACACCACAATGGAGTACTTCAATGATAAGAAAATCGGCGATATGAAGACGCTAACATGGAAGAATGATGTCAAAGATATTGAATCCCTCAACAAATATAGAGGATTTATATCGTCGTGGTGCGCTGAAAATGCATCATGGGTCAAAGCAGATTGCCAGATTTACACAGTGGTGAGCGACGAATAGAATGATTAACGGCAGTCATATTTGTCAAAAATGCAGTAAATAATAAATAAATACGTTTTACGACCGACAATCGAATGTTATTCATTTTATTTCGTTATCATCGTACTGACTGTTCGTGAAAAACTGAAAATCACGAGTTCTGAAGTCAATTCCAATAGTCATTAAATGCTTTATGTTTACGTGAGAGTGATTATGTTCTTCATTCTACCCTCTCTTTCTCTCCAACTTCCATTAAATAGAATTTAGAAAATTATAAAATCAATACTTCATCGATTTACATACTTATTTTAAAAAAATTGATATTGGAAAAATTGTGAACAATTTTTTTTTTTTTTAAATTAGAATCAAATAAAATGATAATATGAGTAAAAATCTTATACAGCCACGTCGCATTACCAAAGCTAAAATTTTTATTTGGCTTCACTTCGACATGATTCAGATTTGGAGGTATTAGTAGTGGCATCACTTTCACATTTACTCCACTTCATCATCTATAAGCCTATTTAGCATGTTGACATTGAGATATGTTATATTTTTTTTTACCATTAATCATAGGAATTTATACTGCTCAAGTTTTAGACGAATGTATAGCAATGCGAGCTCTTTTTAAATTCTCTCCCCTAGCATGCATTAAATACTTGCTTACAATACACTGAATGATAATTATAACTATTGGAATTTCTTTCGTGTTGAAGTGATTCACTGCTCGTCCATCGAATAAAATTTTTAAAATCATTATAAATTGAAAAATGATTATTTTTGACAGTAATAAGCTTGCCAGTGAAACTTCTTTTGATAAAATTTAAAAAGGCTTTGAATCTGTCCATTGTGGAATAGTACAAAGAACATCAAATCACACATATAATAAGAAAAAATTAATCGAATAATTTCATAGAAAAATCATCTATATAATTATGAAGTTCCACAATCGAATGTTAAACATCGACGTTCCCACTTCGATACAGTTCCCTATAAAGGCTCAAGAAGAATGCACATATTTCAGATTCTGAAACTCGAAATTAATGTATTTATGCTCAATGAGGAACAAATGTAGCATGTACTAACTCACTATCTCTCTGCACTCCTCCACCACTCTGTGAAAATGTCGTCCATCCCCTATATTCCATGAAAATATGGGTCTTCATAAGGCACATCTTCGATGCATTATAATTATCATAGTATCAGTGAAATGCATGATTGATAATATATGTACAATTGTACAGTGTACACCCATGCAAGTCACCACTAAATATTATTTTAATAAATGTCTAACTTGCCTTAATTCATTAACTGAAATGAGAATAAAAAATCCTTTCAATACCTATACGTGACGGCGTCCAGTAAAAGGGACCTAAGGGTAGGACGATCAAAAATTTTTTTATTTTTGATTCTGATTCGAAATTTCATTAAAATTAGAATGGAAGTGGTCTTAGATCTCAAAAGTCACTTTTGACTGAGATATAGCAATTTTAAGTGAGTGAGGTCGAAAAAAAATTTTCCAAAAGAAAGGGACCCAAGAGTTTTTCAATCAGAATTTTTTAGATTTTGTTAATGTAAAAACTAATGGTAAACTTTAAACTGCTCTCCTGAACAATTTCGTTTTTGGTCGTTAAGTCCCTTTTTCTAGACGCCGCGCCGTCACATATAGAAATGTAATCATATAATTAAAAAAGTGAATAATAATGTTGAATATTCAAATCTACATTGAGATATGGATCAAAGCGAGCAGTTGCGCCTAACATGAAAAACAAAGCTGCATCCACAGAATGTTGAAAATATTATAGAATATAGCATGGATGAAATGTACATTATATTGAAGGAAATTTCATTCTCGGTTGAATTTTTCAACTATCACGATGGCACTTTTTTGAGAGGAAGTGGCTCGGAGAGGATAGGGTGAGATAATTTTATGTTTGAAAGCAAGAAGCGTCTACAACAGAAAGTCCATATTTTATATACATTTATACATTCTTATCTAATTACAATACTTTCTTCCAACCAGGTCTTCAAATACATTTATTGAAATATTACTTCGTAAAATGAGTTTTATGAAAAAAATTATAATGACCATTTCGACTGGGAATTTCATAAAGAATATTTTTTGTAATAACTACTTTCTCGAAAAACACAATATTTCGCGAGATATGTAATAATTGCAAGAAACGCTACGATGGGACAAATTTCACACTATACCTAGTGCCCAAGGTAAGCGAAGTATGGAGGGAAATTTTCAATTGATAAAGACTCCTTTCCCTATAGAAACCTGCAAAAAAACATTCTATAGTAATTAGTCCGAATAAAAACCATATCCAGGCTCTGGCTATAAAATTCAAACAATAAAATAAAAAAATATGTATATCTCTTTATTTGAGTGATGAATGATTTTTCAAGGGAAAATTAAATAATGAAATTTATGAATTCATCTTCCATTCCAATATCTCATAAAATACACCTTCATAGGTCAATCTTTCTTTGCAGACAGTGGCGAAGGGAATCGACTTCAAATTTGGGAGATAGATAGATACATGAAGCGTAAGAGTCCTATTGTTCTTCAGTCGATTCCTTCACTCAAAGTTGAGCTTCCGAGCTTCAAAATTTTTCAGTCTTTTGAAAATATTTCTGGAATGAAAGCTCGTAAAGACAAAAAGTATAGGGACGAAATTGTGAAGGAAAAAATATTGAGGAATAAAATTATAGGAAATTTTATTCTCCACAACTTTAATTCTCATACATCTTCCATAAAACTTCATAGAAAGTTAAGCTTTTTAACTGCGACAATTATCGTTGATAATTTCACGAACTGTGAATTTCTGCTGCAATTATCAGTGGTACTTTTTCAACACATAGAAACCTTGAAATCTTAATGAACAATTGTTGGAACAATTTTCACATCACTAGTGCAAATGATATTTACTTGTAATTATCATTAAAGCACCGACAAATTGCGATGCTTTACTTCAATTATCATTAGTGCCTTCACAGTAAGTGGAATCCTTGAAACCTTAATGAGCATATGTATGCCTCAATATTAACAATTATCGGCACACAAAGTATCATATAAAAGCGTGATCTTGAGTTCCAACAATTCAAGTTTTTGAAACAGTATCTTTCATTATATTGTTCTACCACATTTTGCAAGTCAGTGAATTCAAGATTACACGGTGCCATAATAGGTAATCATTTCCATACTCACCTAGTACTACTTACTAACGGAATTCTAATATGTAGGTAGTGAGAGTATTTATACGTAAGAAAAATCTTTTTTCTTAACCAAACGATGAAATGAGTTTGCTGCAATGTGCTGAGAAATAGGTACTTTTTTGATTTTTTACTTCATAGTTGCATTGTACAACGAAATACTACTTATACTTTGCAATGCTGCTGAAGGGTTAAAAATTCAAAATGTAAAATTCTAATTTATCAGCACCCTTGAGTAAGGCTCAAACAATAAAATTATAAATTACATGTATATCTCATTTTATTTAGAATTTGTGTAGAAATACTATCCAAAAACATTTTTTTTTTTTTTTGTTGGGTACTTACATTGTCCTTACCTATTTTCGTAGCAAAAACACTATTCATGCGAATTTTTTGTTCAAAAATGATGGAATTTGTTCCTAGTGCAATTCCTCGTAATTCTCTAGCATTACTATGAATACAAAGATTCCATTTTTTAAATCAATAATATTAATCATTTGCTAGAGGAACAGAAAAACGTCACAATTCGAAAATCCATATACTTTTCAACAGAGCTATTTTAAAGTTTGTAATTTAATATCAGAAAAACCTATTAATCGAAAATTTCAAAAATTGTTGTTTTTTTTTTTTTAATTGAATTTCACCTCATCTGTAATAACTCTGCGAAGGAGTGTACTCCTGTACACTAGGGTGGAACGAATTTTGGTTTTTTTCGAAAATCGATGACCCTTAGGCAAAAAAAGTTGTCAAATAGTCCTAAAAGAATGCTCAAAAAATTGCAACCTTCAAGGTTAATATTTACCTTCCCCATATTTGGGTCAAAGTTTTGAAATTTTGATGTTTCATTCGTTATTTCGAAAAAATTATTTTTATGCCAATTAATTTTGGTTTCGAGCTATTCTTTTTGTATTGCCATCCTAAAATCATAAAAAAATTATTTATACAATTTTTTTCAATTTTTAGGAGTTCTAAAAATATTTTTGTAGTTTGATATATTCGTTGAATTTTGCCCTTTTTCGTGTTATACACATAATTATGATAAAATTATAAATAAATGTTACAACTACTGATTCAGCGAGTAGTATCGCTTAAACCAAATCGGAGGTCACATTTATTAAGTGTTCTCTTGCTCAGGGATCCCCAAAACATATCGTATAACATAAAAATCATGTAGATGTGTTCTTTTTTTTTCACCTTTAATTTATTTGTTTATTAATAAATCCTGTCACAAAAATAAAATAGCAAGTTTTCAACGAACGTTCAAATGATGTGATATGATAATAACAAACTTACGTACAAACAATTATTCATTCGTGTCTAGTACATATAATCAGAGCACTATTAAAAGGGAGGTATTCCGGAACGCCATATTTGTTCAATAGAAGTTCTTTGTTTTTTCAATAAAAAAATCCTTGGGACTCATTTTAGTCCTTTAGCATATTTTCTTGATTTAAGAGGGTTGTTTGTGAAGGTATTTTTTATTCTTAACAAAATGTTGACATTAAATTTATTTTTTGCATTTTTTTCATTACTACTTGGTGTCATCTCTTAGTTTTGAACTTTGAACTGCTTTGTACTCTAATCGAATCGACTTTAGGGGCTGAATTTTCAATAGTGAAGTGCCCAAAGAGTCCTCAACTTATGTTACTTTATCGCACTAGAATGTATGTAAAAGAATTCGAACGATTGTCTTTGATTTGATGAAATTACAACAATTGTAACATAGAAGAAATATGGCGTTCCGGAGTACTCCCTTTCATTGTGTCTTAATATAATGAGTTAATGACATTTTATTAATTTTTATTTATCAATTTCAGAATATCTAGTCGCTACATCATAATGGATAAATCAGCCATTTTATCGCTGATCGCGTTATTATGTTGCATAATTGCACGTAAGTAAAAGTTTGTTACAAATCGAAAATAAAGCTATAAGAGATGTTCAAATGACTTCAACATTATGTCCTCAAAATTTCAGCCTTATTGATTAATATACATTTTTCTCATATTACAATACTGAAGCTAAATACTTCTTTTTTGAGTGGAGATAATCGTATTTCATGCTCATACCACATGAAGCATCATGGAATGAAGTTTGGGTGTTGGTGATCAAAAAATCATTTTTGACTTTTTTTCGAATTTTTATGTAAAAAGTCTCAAAAATTGCGTCCCTAGTCCCCTATCTTGTTCCAAAAAAAGTTATAGCTGTTTAAAGTTGACTACTACAATTAAAAAAAAATTTCAACACCAAAACGTTAAACGCGTTTTTCTCGAAAAAGTGATTTTGGTCACAAACACCGTAACTTTATTCCATGACACATATCATGTTCTATTCGTAAATTATCACTCAATCAGCTCATTTTCGAATTCGTGAAAAATATCAGCAACAATTTTTTTTTATTCTCTTGATATTCAAAATCCTCAAAATCGTTCCACTCTTACTTTCCTAAGTAATAACTATGCATAGTATTAAACAACACTTCATTCTATTTCAGCTCAAATATCACGAGCATACTATTACGACGTAAAACCACTTCACGACGATAGAGAACCTGACTCGAAAGTCATACCTGCCCCTAAAAAAACATACTATTACGATGTAAAACCACTTCATGACGATAGAGAACCTGACTCTAAAGAAATACCTGATTCCAAACAAGCATACTACGACGACGTAAAACCACTTCACGACGATAGACAACCAGACTACATAAAAGCACCTGATAGCCGATGGCGAACGCCTTCTGGTACCGTTCAGCAAATAACACAAGGTTATAGTCCCCTAGCTGGGACGCAAATATATCCTTTCAAGGGCGGTCAAGTCATCATAACAAAAATATTATACGCAGACTACATCATGACGTGGTCAAAGGGATCGGATCAAGTTAAAATCCACAAACATCTCAATGGCAATATCACTCAAGAATGGTATTTCGGAGACTCCGTCCATATAAAACTAACAAGGTCAAAGAAATTTGAGAAGCAGACGTGGAAAATGGAAAACACCACAATGCACTATATCAGGAATAGGAAAAGTGGTTCGACAACGCTGCAATGGGAGAATAATGTTGAAGATTTTGCATCCGTACAAAAGTATCAAGGATTTATATCGTCTTGGTGCGCTGAAAACGCATCATGGGTCAAGGCACGTTGCAACATCAACACAATAATAGAGAAAAAATAAAATGTTTCTTATTTGTCGAAAATGGTGTGAGAAATAAGTAAATACATTTTATGACTAACGATCAGTGCCATTCATTTTACTTTGTTACCATCAAACCAACCACTAACAATTTATAAAGATTGATAATCACGAATATCGATAGTTTAACGGTTTACATTCTTTTCAGTATAATCAAGCTTTAGCTCCATTTCCCTGCCCCCCCCCTCGGATTTGCTAGGAGGTTGAAATTATGCACATCTTTAGTGCTTCGTTAGTGGTCTTCAGTGCACCCATTATTTTCGTTAGTGCTCACCCCAAGCATCGATCTTGAATGGGGAGGCTGGGGAAATGGTTGAATATAAAATTTATTTTTCTCTGCCCCATACTGGTGGTGATTCACAGCAAAAAAAGATATTGACGTAGCTTTCAGAAATGATAACACCTTCATGTCCTTCATGCAATATAACTCTAAACACAGTAACAACCCATTCAAAATTACTTGTATTAGTGGAGTAGATTAAGGCCAAAAAACGACGATACCGGGAAAAAATTGTTGTAGAAGGTTTTTTTGGCTTAATCCATTGAAAAAGGTGTACTGAACAACATATCCAAAATCCGCTGAAATCCGCTCACCTTAACCCCCTTTTTCAGAACCTTTTTGTGGAGCTGAGCCCCCCAAAAATTATTTGAGGGGAAAATGGCAAGTGAGGTGTCGAAAAGCATTAAAATTTCATCCTGTATCCAAATATCACATTCAAAATTCTGAATTTCAATTTCTAACCCGAATTTGGGCCATTAAACGTTGAAAAACTACATTTTTTTCAAATTTTTACCCCCAAATTGTTCAAATTAGCTTGAATTTGTTGAAAATTTTCTTATAGCGATTTTTGAAAAAACAAAGGAAAAAATAACGAGCTGGTTATATGTACAAGATAGACAAAAAATTTAACTAACGAGGAAGAGAGAAAGTTTCACAGAGTTTAAAATGCGGAAGATTATAAAAGAAGGTCCTAATGTTCACTATTTAAAAGATTTCAAGATGCATGGACAAATATCGATAAAAAAAAATTCCAACCAGGTATTAAAGAACCAAATGTAGCCAAAATTTTCAATGAAGATAAATCTCTCTTAATCGAATTTTTGAAAAACTTGAAAAAAGTTATACGAAATGATACTAAAGAATTCGTTGAATTTTTTTTTTTTTTTTTTTTGTTTTGTGCCGCGTGCTGCTGCTTAGGCCAGAGGCACGTGATATTTAAGGTGGTTAGTTTAGGTGAAAAAGATTGGCTTTTTGAGGAAGGTGAGGAGGGAAATTATTGCTGAATGGTTGTTGAGGACTTCGGCGAGAGATGTAGCTTGATTTGTAGGTACTAGAACAAAATGTAAATTTTCAATTTCCAGGTGCTATGCATCCTAATCGTTGGATGGCCAAAGCCACTAATTCTTTAAAAATTTATTTATTCAGATGTAAATTTCATTCTCTGTGTAACGTGTTCCGATACAGACGTGTTTCGTGTGCTCGTTATCGCTATAGTGCGTCCGTTTTTCTTAGCTATTATTTAACAGTTGCATAAACTTACGTGTCTAATAGTGATTATTTGAGAAATCTCATCTTTATGTGAAAAAAAAAAAAAAAACTTGTTACCGCGTATTGTATTGCCGCTCAGGTAACCTGAGCCGGCCAAAATGACTCAATCCCAAAATTCCGGTACGGAGTACCGACCGGTAAAACCACCAAACTCATCATTTGCAAATATCACTAAGAACGAATCCTTTCCCACTAAGGAACATTGTATAATTTTCCCGTATATAGAAGGATCAACGGTAAAAGAATATGTCTACAAACTAGCCGAAGTAATACCTTCCTCTAAAATTAGATATTGTTCACGCATCTCAAGAAACCGGGTGAGTTTCTATTTAGATAGTAAAAGTACAGTCGATCTATTCCTTGATAAACACGTAGGTTTCGAAGTTAATAAGCAATACGTTAAAGGTAGACGTCTTATCAATCAAGATAAGCGTATCATTATATCAAACGCTCCACCACACATCCCACACACCGAAATATCGGAAACGATAAAATCGTTCAACGTTGAAATGTCATCTCAAATTACATTTTTGAAATTTGGAATACCAGATGAAGGCCTTGCTCACCTACAAAGCTTCCGTAGGCAAGTCTACGTTACTAACGAGACTGCGGAAAAACTACCCACTACCGCCGTTATTCGCTATCAAAACGACGACTATCGAATTTTTTTCAATGACTCACAAGTTCGGTGCTTCATCTGTAAGGAGATGGGGCATATTTCAGCTGCATGTCCTACTAATATTGACGAAAAAAATGTAGTAGAGGAATCGGAATATTTCTCAGACGCTACCGAGAACGGCAACCAATCGAATAATACATCGACAAATTCACCTCAAAAATCTGAAAATCACGCCGATATCGAAGAGATGCAAGTAGAACCCAGCTGTTTAAAAAGACCTTTATCGACTACCGATTCGTTCATATCAGAGACCATATCCGATTCTACACCAGATGAACAGCGCCAAGCCAAACCGCTAAAGGAGACTACTTCTTCAAAAACGACAATGAAGAAAAAACTAAAAACGAACGAAGAAAATCTCGATTCAAATTCTCAACCAGAAAATGCTCCTATATCCATCAACACCCTTCTTAATCCTATTGAAGACAATTTTAATAAACACAAAGACGAATACCCTATCTCCTTTACTAACTTCCGTGTTCTCATGGATCTAGCCAAAGGCCATAAAAATCCGATCCCTGAAATTTCCCATATTACCCAAGACTATAATGGTGTTGACTTAATCCTAAAACAAAACTATCCATATCTTAAACACAGATCTATGAAAATACGCTTCACCAAATTAAGGAAAAAAATTTCCGACTTTATATCGAATAAAAGCGGCGGATCAGACGACGACGCTTCCTGGACGGACGTCTCCTCCGAACAGGAATAATTCCAAAAAAAAAAAAAAAAATACGCATCATTTTTCATAAATGTTCCTAATTCAATGGAACTGTAATGGAATTCTTACCCATTCTGCCGAACTCAAACTTCTACTAACCAAATATTCCCCAACCGTCGTATGTATTCAGGAATCGCATCTGTTGCCTAAACATATATACTCGCAACGAGGATACCAGTCTTTTCGATTTGATTTTACAGGTGGAGACCGCGCTTGCGGAGGCACAATTATTCTTATCAAATCCGATATACATGCGATTCCCCTAAATTTAAATACAGAATTCCAAGCAAACGCAATTACGGTAAGTCTACCGGATTACCACCTTCCAAAAATTACGATCTGTAATATTTATATTCCCCCTAATCAGACAATTTCTACACACGAAGTAGAGCAACTTGTTCTACAACTACCAGTGCCTTTTATCATCACAGGTGATTTTAACGCTCACAGCCCTACCTGGGGCTCCTCTTCCTCAAATACCCGAGGAAATGTGATGAATAAATTCATTAATGAAAATGATATTTTTCTTTTAAACACCGGATTAGACACCCACTTCAACTCTTCAAATGGCTCAACTTCTGCCATAGACCTCTCCCTATGTTCGACTGCTATTGCCCACCTATTCACCTGGCACCCTATGGATGATCTATTTTTCAGTGATCATTTTCCGATTACCATATCCATCCCTACCAGCATAAAGCAAGATCCTATATACAGACCCACCAGGTGGAAAATTCACCATGCAAATTGGTCAAAGTTTCAAAACAATTTCCATACCCCCCAAAATTTAGATTCTCTATCTGTGGAGGAATCGGTGATGGCAATAACAGACTCCGTCATCACAGCTGCAAATAGAGCCATTCCAAAATCATCAAACAAAAGCCTTCCTAAACAGGTGCCATGGTGGTGCTCCGAAATAAAAATAGCAATAGCTAGTCGAAAGCGAGCTCTTCGTAAACTCAAAAAATATCCTACCGATGAAAACCTCATAAATTTCAAAAAACTTCGCGCTCAAGCTCGCCGACTGGTTATCACCAAGAAGCGAGAGAGCTGGAATAAATTTATGCTTTCTATTACTAACAACACTTCAGTTAAAGAAACCTGGCAAAAAATTCAGATTCTTAAAGGATCCTACCTTCCCAGCTCAATCAAGTACTTACTCGAAGATAATAAAATAATATCTTCCTCGATCGAAATATCAGAATGCCTAGCCGAGCATTTCGCCAAGGTTTCTGCCACAAAATCCTACGACTTGAGGTTTCAACAAACAAAAAGCATCTGTGAAACCAAATCTATAAATTTCGATTCAAACAACGAAGAACCTTATAACCTTCCATTTTCTATAGAAGAGCTTGAACACATTTTAGCTCACTGCATCAAGAACAGCTCTCCTGGTCCTGATAATATTCACCCTCTAATGATTAAAAATTTACCCCAAGTGGGTACTCTAGCACTCATTAATATATTCAATAAAATTTGGACTTCCGACTCCTTTCCAAATCTCTGGAAAACGGCCACAGTTATCCCTATTCTGAAACCAAATAAAAACGCTCATGACCCAACCAGTTATCGACCAATCTCACTTACTTGTGTTTTTTGTAAAATACTTGAGAAAATGGTCAGTAAAAGGTTACACTGGTTTATAGAAAAAAATTACTCCTTAACAAATTCCCAGAGCGGTTTTCGCAAAAATAGGTCTACCTTAGACCACTTGATGGATCTTCAACAAGATATCCAGCACGCCTTCTCTAATAAACAAAATCTCTATGCAGTCTTCTTTGATCTCGAAAAAGCATACGATAGAGCATGGAGATATAAGATCCTTGATAGACTTTATACTATTGGCATTAGAGGACACCTAGCAAACTTCATTAAAAACTTCCTTGTAGACCGAACTTTTCAAGTCCGAGTAAACAATACATATTCCTCATTTCATAAAATAGAAAATGGAGTCCCTCAGGGATCTGTGCTTAGTACGACTTTATTTATTCTCCTGATCGACGAAATAAACTCAGTAATCCCTCCATCAATTTCCGTTCGACTTTTCGCCGATGATATTAATATATCTTTCAGATGCAACGATCCAACACTAGCCCAAACGATCTTACAGGAAACCCTCCTGAAAATAGAAACTTGGGCTAACAATAATGGTCTCGCTTTCTCCGAATCTAAAACTCACTGCATTAATTTCAGCAGAAAAACAAAACAGTTACCTCCTTTATCCCTTTACTTAAATGGTCGACCATTACAATTCAAAAAGTCGGTGAAGTTTCTTGGCCTCATCTTTGATGAGAAACTTACGTGGACGCCACACATCCTATATCTTAAAAAGGACCTAATGAGCAGATTAAATATCTTGAAAATCCTGAAAAACCCTAAACATAATCCATCTAGAAAACTTCTTTTAAATATCTATAGAGCCTTCATTAGAAGCAAAGCCGAATATGGTGTTCCAGCTTTTATGTCGGCCAGTAATTCCGTATTATCAAATATAGAAACCATCCAGAACTCTGCTATTAGAATGTGTATAGGTGCACTACGATCCTCCCCTATTCAGAGCATATATTGCGAAGCCTCAGAGCCCCTCCCTCATATTAGAAGATCGATCGTTGCAAATAATTACTTTGTAACGGCATCTACAAATCAAACAATACCTCTCAACAAAAAAATTAATTCTCATCTTTCTGATCAGAACTATCCAGTTTTTAAGCCGATTGAAGAATATATAGCTCTTGTACTCGACCATCAAATTCCTTTCCTAACAAACCCATTAACAAACCCTTTCGAATACCCTCCTTGGATAGTATCGAAAATAAAAGTGAACACGCAGCTTACTAATTACCCAAAATCAAATCACCATCCAGATATCATTAAAAGGTTGCTGCAGGAACAGCTGTCACACTATCCAGGATTCATTAAATGTTTCACTGATGGATCAAAAAATCCACACCATGTAGGCTACGCTTTCTCCATAGCAGACTCATACTTTAATTTTAAAATGCCCAATTTCTCATCAATATACTCAGCAGAACTCCTGGCAATACTACATTGTCTGAAGAAAATCCACGACCAGTCAACAATATCTCAAAATAAATTTATAATTCTGTCCGACTCCCTCTCATCAATCACATCACTCTCAAATCCATTTTCACAGCACCCTATTGTTTCACAAATCCTTCAGATTAACCATAGCCTACATACAAAAAATTACGAGATACTTTTTCTTTACATTCCGAGCCATATTGGTATTTCTGGAAATGAAATCATAGACCAATTGGCAAAGTCAGCAAATATTCCGACCCCTTTACCATCAGTGACACCTTCTGACTTAAAAAAGTATTTCAGAGCCATTTCCTTCGCAAATTGGCAAAAAATTTGGTCAGAAAATCCCGGTACCAAACTTCACCTCCACAAAAAATCTATCCTCCCGTGGAGAAACTTAGACCAATTAAATCGACGAGAGGAAGTGGTAATTACGAGAGTTAGAATCGGTCACACCCTCGTAACGCACAAGCACCTATTTCAGGGTATCCGGGAAACCCCAACATGCCAATTTTGCCTCAACGACACCATTCGAATAAACCACCTATTATACCAATGCGTAGCCTTCCAGGAATGCCGATCATCTTATATATCTAGCCCCAACATCCCAGACGACCCAGATATTATCGATAAAATTCTGATTTTCCTACGAAGAACTCTCTTGTTCCCCGAAATCTAAATTCTCTAGTTTGGCGTAATAGCCCTGGCAGCTAAAAACGCCTTAAACACAAAAAAAAAAAAAAAAAGATGTAAATTTAAGCTTGGTTCTTCCACTAAAAAAGGGCTTTATGATATTTGTTTCTTTTTTTAAATGTCAATGTATACGTGAAACATTAGTTTTTATCTACCCTTGCAAAAAAATCAGCACAATTGGACTTTGATTTAATGAAAAAATTATATGAATATGAAAATACTGATGAAACGATAGTACGCAATACTGCATTGTCTAAACTCATCAACACGAAAACATTTTTTACCAAGTTTGATCCAAGTTATTCTTTTTTACTCGATGCTGCATCTACATGGAATGCAAATATCAAGCAACAACAAAGCAATGGAAAAGCTAAAGGTGGTGAATGACGCAGCTGATAAAGGCGTGCAGTTATTGGACGAATATAATAATAAACTTTCCATTAATGAAGATCACAAACATTATATTTTGCAGATTGTCTCCAATTATCGTAAAAAATGTGTTTTTCAAATTTCAATAAAATTGAATATTGTTTCATATATTTTGAAATTGAAATTATTTTAATACGACATACTCTCATTACAATCATATGGAAGTGTACCATACAGTACCACGGCACAACACACTCCATCGCGTGGTTCACTTGAGGTAACAATGACGCGACGCGCTGCTATCATCATCAACACTTCAACACGTTTGCGGCACGGATTAATATTAATCAATTCGGTCAAAATTTTCAGGAAATTATTTTTTCATAGTAGGTAACAATTTCAAGGGGTAGCACCATAAAAAATCGTCCGCCAAAAAATCCAGCATAAATAAGGGCCACTCTAAGTCCTTCATGCAATATAACTCTAAACACAGTAACAACCCATTCAAAATTACTTGTATTAGTGGAGTAGATTAAGGCCAAAATACCACGATACTGGGAAAAAGTTGTTGTAGAAGGTTTTTTTGGCTTAATCCATTGAGAAAGGTGTACTGAACAACATATCGAAAATCCGCTGAAATCCGCTCACCTTAACCCCCTTTTTCAGAACCTTTTTATGGAGCTGAGCCCCCCAAAAATTATTTGAGGGGAAAATGGCAAGTGAGGTGTCGAAAAGCATTAAAATTTCATCCTGTATCGAAATATAACATTCAAAATTCTGAATTTTAATTTCTAACCCGAATTTGGGCCATTAAACGTTGAAAAACTACATTTTTTTCAAATTTTTACCCCAAAATTGTTCAAATTAGCTTGAATTTGTTGACAATTTTCTTATAGCATCGGTAATTAGTTAGAGTGTTTGATTTGAATTAAGAGATACCCGTATCAAGTTTAAACTTCAGTGGTTCCCTTTGAACATGCTGAAATTGTTTCCTTCTCCAAAGGAAAATTTACTGAAAATATGTAGAGTAATAAATGATGTCGATTCCTTGCCCGATGAAGTTGGTAAAGCCGGAATTGAATTTTTCATTTCTTATTATGGAGGAAAATCAAATGAAGATCTTGCTCTAATGCGCTACAATAAATATCTTCATATGGTATCAACCAGTACTTCAAAACCAAATCCACAAAAATTACCTCCAACTGAACGTGCGGCCTATTTTCACTCTCTTAGAGCCCATTTGCAAATTTTAACATGGAGCTCGTTAAATATGGAACCTATCAACCCCTGCGATTGGGGCTGAAAAGTTGATGATGAAGTTTTTGCTCTGATAATGCCCGACTTAGAGCCCGCGCTAGAAGACTTATTAAAAGTTGTTCGGTGCAATTGTAAAAATTCATTTAATTTATGCAAAAAAAATACTTGTTCATGCCGTAAACATGGATTAAAGTGTGTGGCAACTTGCGGTCACTGCCATGGGACATCATGTGAAAATTTGAAGCGAGCAATATTGGACAGCGAGGATGAAGATTTTAAATAGTAGATACGTATATGACCAAAAAAAAGGTAAGTATGGATAAATATATATGTGTAAGGGGGGAGGGAGTGTGAGAGGGGAAGAACTACAAAAATTAAAAATCACCTATGCTGTAAATAAATACATTTTTATCAATTCAAGATACCTAATTTGAATAATTTGGGGTAAAAATTTGAAAAAATACAGTTTTTTAACTTTGATGACCGAAATTTAGAGTTAAAAACTAAAATTCAGCATTTTGAATATGATATTTGGATTCAGGATGAAATTTTGATGCTTTTTGACACCTCGCTTGCCCTTCTCCCTTCAAATAATTTTTGGAGGGCTCAGCTCCACAAAAAAGTTTTGAAAAAGGGGGTCAAGATGAACGGATTTCAGCAGATTTTGAATATGTTGTTCAGTACACCTTTCTGAATGGGTTAAGCTAAAAAAACCTTCTACAACAATTTTTTCCCGGTGCTTTGCCAAATCTACTCCACTATAATATTGCAAAAATATCTAGATAGGTGAAACGAAACACTTCATAGATTATCGAATGAATCAGCATAACTAGAATGTAAATAATAAAAAACACTCTATGGGAATTACCAAAACACTCCATCTTTCCATTTCGATGATGAAAACATTATTTATACACAAAGAAAAAAAATTGCTCGCAAGCTATACTTCAAACTAAGTACAATTCTTAAAAGTGTCATCGATAATCTATCTATTAATAAGTATAACGTATTTATAAAATAATATTTAAGTATAAAATAATATTTAAGTATAAAATAATATATCATACACTATCGTCACATAATTGCATTGCTTGGTGTGGTGTAAAACGTCCTATACTTCACGTGTTTCAATTTAATAAATTTTTATTGAGTTGTGTGTCGTGTTTAAAAAAAAAAAAGAAACTAAGAAAAGGTTAAATATTGTGATTAAATATATAAAAGATATTATTTATGTTAGAAATAAGTAAAGTTTAATATGCTTGATACGTTTCAAAAATAAGTAAATGAAATGAATTGAAATTTTGGGTGAAGATAATTAAAAAAAAGACCGAGGCTGCTGAACAGCTCATTTTTTAGTTTTTTGTAGTACAAAGATTTCGATAATCTAATCTTTCTGTATTCCTTAATGATCAAAAACACATTGATTTTATTCATTAGTTAAGAACCAAAACTATTTGAATAATGTCTTCTTCTGGCCTTTTTCCCGTACTTGTCTCTACACTCATTTTCGTAAGGAAAACACTACATTAATGAACTTGTTAAATAATGCATTTTTTCATATACAATTTTCTGAATTCTTTAGGACCACGTTTCAATTACTCTTTGCAAGTTTTTTTTTTTTTTTTTTTTTTTTTTTTTTATCAAGGAAACGAGAATCATTCATTTGTTACGTATTGGCAATTTTTTTTTCATTTATTTCTCTTAGTAATTTCTATTATTCATTGATTTCAGAACATCTAGTTGCTACACCATGATGGATAGCGTTACCATTTTATCCTTAATCGCGCTTTTATGTTGCACGATGCCAGGTAAGCAAGTTGTAACAATTTGAAGTCCTTTTCGAGAATCAAACCTGTGCACAAAAAATTTCACCCCATGAATCAATATTTCTTTTTTTCATATTCAATACTTCAAAAATATGAAAAATAATTTTTTTTCAATGATTTAAGAGGAACATTTTACAAGCACAAAAACAAAAATTAAATCCTTAGATTTACTCATAATATGCAAATTTTTAAACAAGATAACCGAGATGAGTAAGTGGAAAATTGGCAGAATTGATTTTTGAACGTAGTTTCGTGAAATATTTTTTTTCTTAGAATCTTAATATATATATGAATCTGTATATTATATATTCAAGGGATGATTTTTTTTTGATGCACCATTTTAAATCAGACATTTTATTTAGAATAATTAATTTGTTGAAAATTAATTTAGTAACAAATATTTATTATTATGTGCACATTATTATGTTTAACTCTTTTTAATATTTTTTGAATTATCCATTATACATATTTTTCCAAAAGTAAAACTTTGGAATTTCAGTTTCTCTTGAAATGTTTTTTTTTTTCGATCCGCGCCGTGTGCAGCAGCGAAGCTATGGGCAAGGGCATTTATTTATTTTTTGTTACAGTAGTGGGAATAAGGTTAAATTATTGATGAATTGAAAAAGTTGGAGGACAGTCGTTTCGTTGTCCTGAAAGAGGAGTGAAAGGGTGTGTGGTATATTTAGTCGACGTCTGGGTGAAGCAAACTTGGGGCAATCAATGAGGAGGTGATGGACAGAAAGTTCGTATTACAGTGGTCGCAGAAAGGAGCGGGTTTGCGTGAGAAGAGATGGGAATAGGTTAGATGGCAATGACCAATTCTTAGTCTACATGAAAGGACTTCTCACTTCCTATTTCTTCGTATTGAAGTGCGCCATAGCTTGGTGTTTAGTTTGTTTCGAGCTTGTTGGTGAGTGCGACATTGGACCAGATATTCAATCATTTTGCGGCAATTCTATCTTTGACTATGGTTTTGTAATGTTTGGGCCTATTGCAATTGTCTCCTTTATTTGCGTGGTTATGTACTGTTAACTTTCGCTCGGAAAGTTCTTCTCACTAGTAGTGTAAAGGTAGCACATTCACTTGCCAATGGGTTTGGAACTCTGAGCGTGGCTCGAATTTTTCGAGTTGAAATTTTCACATATGGCAGCTTGCGTTGGACACATGAAAAAAGTGATTAGCATTACCTTCTTCTTCGTTGGCGTCTAAGGGTGAATTAAGTATTTTCTCTTTTGAGTCGAGAATATCTTATATCATGCTCATACTACATAACGTAATTATGTTCCATTCATGAATTATCACCTCAATCGGTTTATTTGCGAATTCGTGAAAGATGTCTGTTACGATTTTTTTTATTCTTTTGATAATCGAAATTCTCGAAATCGTTCCACTCTTCATTTTCTATGTAATAACTGCACATAGAATTAAACAAAAATTTATTCGGTTTCAGCTCAAATCGCCTCGATGCATACCAACATTCAACCAACTCCCTCAGAGAAAGCATACTCTTACGACGTAAAACCACTTTACAACTATGGAGAACCTGACCCCGTAAAAGCACCTGATAGCCGATGGCGAACGCCTCCGGATACCGTACAAGAAATATTGCAAGACTGTCCGGACTACTACACACAACTATATCCTTTCGAGGGTGGTCACGTCATCATACTACATTTCGCAGAATACATCATGCAGTGGGTAAAAGGATCGGATGAAGTTATAATCGACGCATTTCCTAGCGGCAAAATCGATCAAGAATGGAAGTTCGGAGACTCCGTTCATATAAAAATAAAAAGGTCAAGGAGATATGAGAAGCAGGTATGGAAAATGGAAAACACCAAAATGTACTACTACATGGATATGAAAAGTGGTTCGAAAACGCTGCGATGGGAGAATGACATCAAAGATTTTGAATCGCTGCAGAAGTATCAAGGATTTATATCGTCTTGGTGCGCCGAAAATGCACACTGGGTTTTGCCACGTTGTAACATTTTCACAGTAATAGGAAAGAAATAAAATGCTACTTTTATATCGAAAATGATGTGAGAAATAAATAAATATATGTTATGACTGACCATCAGTGCCATTCATTTCACTTTGCTACCATCGTACCTACTACTAACGGTTTGTAAATACCGAAAATCACGATTTCTCAAATGAGTGTCGATAGTTATAATGCTTCACGTTTTCTTCAACGTGATCATGTTCTCTATGCACCCATTACTTCTTCTCTACCTTTCATTAACATACTAAATAATTGTATTGCGAGGATACGTTCTCTCTCATCTTTAGCATTGTAAAATGATCTTTTTAAAGACATTCCAACATTTTTGTAATAAAGACATTTATTGTATGACAATTCAGATGCAAAGTTCAACCACAAAAGTTCACCACGTATAAGGAATAACGGACAACACGATGGCTTTAAACAACTTATTTCATAATAAAACTCTTCGAACTCGTTTAACAAAGAGTTATTTGCACATGCACTTTGCGGTAACGAGAAGGGTTTGAAAAAGTACAACTTAAATTTAGAAAACTTTGAAATCAAACTTTTACTAAATTATTTATTTAATTGATAAACTGATATTGGAAAAATTGCAAAAGAAAAAATTATCTTGAAATTTAATTTGATCTTTAAATTCAATTTTTAGATCCATTAGAATTATTCGAATAATAATTAAAAATCTTAGATGCGAAACAGTCAAAAATCGAAAAAAAGGACTTCTCAACACCTTCGAGCTTTTTCAATATTACCTCGCACAAATTACCTATTATGGCACCGTGCAGTACCTATTAAATTCACGAACTAGTAAAACGTAGTGCAACGATATAATGAAAGCTACTGTTTCAAAAACTTGAATTTCCAAAAGCTTAGATCACACTAGTAGTAGGTGGGTCACTTGAGGACAATCCTGATTTTCAGCTCGAATTCTCGAGCTAAAAATTTTTTGCGTATAGATTGTTTGTTCTCAAGTGACTGAGCATCAGAATATGTAAAAAAAATTTGATTAAAAAAATTTTTAAATTAAAAAAATTCTCATGACTTTAATGGGAATCGAACTCTCGACTCTAGCATCATGATCGACGCGCTTAGCCACTAGTCCACGGGTGAATGTTATGCCTAAGGCGTTAATGAGAGATGTCAAGCGGTCTGCGTTCAGAACATGACTGGCGTATGTATAGTGTTGCGGGTACTTATATAGACGTGTAATCGCGTACTACTGTGCTTCTGCATGAAATATTTCCTAGTTTTCTTTTTTCGGACTTAGTATTTTTTTTATGTATCACCTTACGTAAATAATAATTTCAATCATGTTAATTAATTTTTAGACTTTGAAAAAAATTTTAAAATTAAAAAATGTTTGTGATTCTGACGGGGATTGAACTCGCATCTCCAGCACTGTGATCGATGCGCTTAGCCACTAGACCACGGGTAAACATTGCGCCTGTGGCGCTAACGAGAGATGTTAAGCGGTCTGCGTTCAGAACACGACTGGCGTGTGTATGGTACTGCAGGTACTTATATAGACGTGTAATCGCGTACTGCTGTACTTCTGCATGAAATATTTTCTAAGTTTTTTTTTCGGACTAGGGATTTTTTTTATGGATCACCTCACGTAAATAATAATTTCAATTATCTTCATTAATTTTTAGACTTTGAAAATAATTATTTTAAAAATAATTTTCAGTATTAAAATCAATTCTTGGGACTTTGAAATTTTTTAGGACGCGTAATTGTGTTCTTCTGCATGAAATATTTCGAAGTTTTTTTTTTGACTTGGTATTTTTTTTTTAATGAATCACCTTAGAAATAATTTCAAGTATCTGAATTAATTTTTAGACTTGGAAATAATTTAAAAAATAATTCTCAGTATTAAAATCAATTCTTGGGACTTTGAAAAAATTTTTCAAATAATTACAATCACTCGAAAAATAAATGTAAGTATCTTAATGAAATTTTTCGGACTTTAAAAGTTAGGTATGACATTAAAAAATAATTTTTAGTGCATAAATCATTTTTTAGATTTTATAAATTTTTTAAAATTCGCTATCACTTGAAAAATAATTCTAAGCAAAACGTCCTTCTTGTACGAGGTCTGAGCTTATACTGAAGAAACCATGGTACTGCTCCTATATTTATACCTTTTTTGGTCATTGGTGGTTGTAGTAGTGTGGGTGGCTATAAGAGTAAGAAATCTAACTTGCATTTTCTGAAACCTTGTATGAAATCAAAGTCCCAAGTTTATTATATGTCGACATATTTTGTAATCGTTTTTTTTTTTTTACATGCCGTGTACAGACATATGGTTAAAAAATCCAAGTCTTACGTTTATTCAGTCTTAAAGATTTGCTATCATTCGAAAAGTAATCTAAGCAAAGCGTCTATCTTGCATGAGGTCTGAGCTCATACGGAAGAAATCTCGAGTACTACACCTATATTTATACTTTTTTAGTCTCTGATGGTGACAATGATGAGGTTATCTTTTTTTCAATTGCGTATAAAAAATTCAAGTCGTGAAAAAAATCCAATCATTCCATTATTATTGGTATCGGACATGAAAAAAAAATCAAGTTTTAAGACTTGCAATTATTTTAAGAACCTATTGCTGTGTTAACGTTATGGTAAAAGTCCAAGTGTGACAGTTCTCAATCAACTTTCTTCAATCTTTAACTAGCTCTCAAAGATTTAAACATTGTATATTAACGTGTGACATACGGTCAATAAGTTTTTAAATATAATACGCATGTAATTTGTACTTGTTACAATATGAATCATTATTCGGACTTGAAAAAATTTTCAGCATATACTGAAAAATAATTCCAAGTACCTATTAATTTTATGGACATTGAAAAAATCAATGTACATATTTTCGGACTTGAAAAAAATTCAGTGAATTTTTAGACTGAAAGAAATCTGTGTATTTTCGGTCTTTTGAAAGAAAATGATGTACATATTTTCGGACTTTGAAAGTAATCTCTGTATTTTCAGACTCTGAAAAAAAAATCAATGAATATTCAGACTAGGAAAAAAATGAATATAAGTATTTTCGAAGTTTAAAAAAAAAAAAGTATATCAACGTACATATTCTTGGACTTGTAAAAAAACAGCGTATTGTCGGAGTTTGAAAAAATTAATATGCATTTTCAGACTAAAAAGAATCAATGTACATATTGTTGGACATTAAAAAAAAAAAACGAATATTTTCCAACTTAGAAAAAAAATCAGTGTATTTTTAGGCTTTCAATGAAATCTGTATATTTTCGTACACAGAAAAAAACATCAAAATATGTATTTTTAAACTTAGCAAAAAACAATAAATTTTTAGACTTTGAAAAAAAATCAGTGCATTTTTTGACTTTGAAAGAAATTTGTGTATTTTCAGACCTTGAAAAAAAAAAATTAATGTACGTATTTTCGAAGTTTGAAAAAAAATGTATGTTCAGACTCTAACAAACAAATCCATATAAATGTTATCGGACTTTGAAAAAATCAATGTACATATTCTTGGACTTGTAAAAAAACAGCGTATTGTCGGAGTTTGAAAAAAATGTGTATTTTCAGACTAAAAAATCAATTTTCATATTTTACAGAATTTGAAAGAAGTATCAGTGTATTTTCAGACTTTGAAAGAAATCTGTGTGTTTTAATATCGAAAAAAACATCAAAATACATATTTTCACACTCTAACAAGAAATCAATGTAAATATTTTCGGACTTTGAAAAAAATCAGCGTATTTTTAGACTTGGAAAAAATCAGTGAATATTCAGACTTTGAAAAAATCAGCGTATTTTTGAACTCTGAAAAAAAGAAATCAATATACATTTTTAGACTTTTGACTTCCAAAAAACTAGTGAATTTTTAGACTTTGAAAGAAATCTGTCTATTTTCAGACTCTGAAAAAAAAAATCAAAGTACATATTTTCGACGATTGAAAAAAATTATGTACATATTTTCAGAATTTGAAAAAAATCAGAATATTGTTGTTGAAAAGATCAGTATACGTATTTTCAGACTGAGAAAGATCAATATTCATATTTTCGGACTTTGAAAAAAACAGCGTTTCTCTTTTGTACGAATTATATAACACACGCTGACAAATACACATACTAGTACTCCTTAACAAATATTCTTTCATCTAATTATGTCACCAAATTAGGCCACGCCCCCTTGCTAAAAAAATTATAAATAGAGGAGCAGTAGCCGGTGGTCCTCAGATGCGATCTACCATGTCTACTGGCAACACCTCTGCTCTGATGACAATGTGTACGAATGCGAATAATGAAAACAGCTCTTTTCAGAGCTACAATGTTAGAGAATTGAAAGCTATGGCCAAGGCGCGTGGAATTAAATATTACTATAGGTTAAAAAAATTAGATTTAATGATAGCTTTAAATTTAGCTTGTAGTATTATTAATACTAATTTTAAACTTAGTTCTATTTTTCCTTTCAAGGTAGGTATATTTTCTAAGTCTAAAAAATTAACGCAATGGCAGAAACCAGGTTTGGCTAAATATATGGCTGATTTAGAGAGTATGTCATTGGAAAAAAATGCTAACATTAGAGTAAAATGTAAAAGTAAGAATAAGGTATCTAATTTTAAACTTAAAGACAATAAAAAAGAAGATACAATACAACAAGAACAGCCAAAATACGACTTTACATTTAACCCACCAACATATGAAGAACTTCCTAAAGATTTAGAAACTGAATCAGAAAGAAGCATTATAACGCAGTCGAATGAAAAAGAAATATTCACTGGTGATTTTGATTTTTTAAATGGTGTAGTAAATAGTGATAAATTGAATGCACTAATCGATGAACTCGAATGTGATTTAAATAATTTAAGTGAATCAAACACTCGTGTTAATGAAAATGAGGACACTAGTGAAATAGATAATATTGTTAATGAGGTCGCAAGTCATTTAATTATGAATAAAAACAAAATTCAGAGTTCTCCTATCAATTTATACAGTACGTTAAGTGGTGAATTAGAATTATCTAATAATGAAGATGAAATACCATCTACTCTCCCTATTGTAAATAAAATTAAATTAGTGGATTACTCGGATTCAGAATCTGACTCCGATGACTTAGACTTGGACTCGAGTACTTCAGACTTAGTCGAAGGTAATAATAATAATAATAATGATAGTGAAAATAATAACTCTGAAGAAAATGTGTATATAGGTAGTGGTATATTTAATTTCAAAGACGATTATTTTGAAGTACCCCGCGAACGTGAAAACTTGACTAAATATGTAAATATTCGCGAAATGGGTTCCTGCCACATAGTCAAGTTTACTACTCGTCATCATGATTTTAGAATAAATTTAAGAAAAAAGCATCCGCCTGTAAATGATCGCGAAGATTTAATTACCAAGGCGTTGAATGAAATGTTAGAATTCGCGAAAAACCGTACTCAGTTTAAAGAAAATGATAAAATAAATCTCATTGTGAGTAATCCTAGATTTTTCTATCCTATTTCAACCGGTTTTGAATGCGATAGTCATGTGCAAAAAATTAAAGATAAAATAATGCAAATTTTGACGTCGGACGATAGTGTTAATTTAATTGATTGTACCTTTCATATTCAAACAGTAAATATGCCTCGTGGTCAAGGTAGGGCAAAGATGGTCAATTTAACCGAAGATACTCATACGAAGCAGTGTATAGTAAAAATAAATAATAAGGATAACTTATGTGGTCCGCGTGCGGTAATAGTAGGTTTAACCTATCATACCAACGTTATACTCGGATATACTTTAAATGATAATGAAATTAACTATATTCGGAAGGGTAGGAATTTGCAACAAGAGCTCGTTGAAAAATTATGTAAACAGTTGGGTACGTACACGCGTGAAGGTTTTACTTTAGAAGATTTCAAAAATGTTGAAAAAATACTAGATATCCAAATTAATATCGTAAACGCGGAAAATTTTAATTCGCTTCTTTATCGCGGTGATGAAAAACCAATTAAAATTTATTTGTATAAACAAGGTAATCATTTTGATACGATTACTAAAATGAATAAATTTTATGGATCTGTTTATTTTTGTGATAAATGTTTTACTCCTTATCAAAATAAACATGGACAACATGGACATAGGTGTAAAACTACTAAAGAATCGTGTATGCTATGCACCGGGGAAAAACATAACGAAGATATAATTAAACGTGTATACTGTGCCGCATGTAATAGGTATTGCCTAAATGATATTTGCTTACAGTTACACATGTCAACCGTATGCCCGCGTTTTCATAAGTGCAAAATATGTAACAAGGTAATCAAACGCGATGCCACACAGTTTCATAAATGCGGCTATGAAAAATGCAAAAACTGCCAAAAACTGGTAAAAATAAGTACTCATCGTTGTTATATGCTGAAACATGGGGCTAAAGGTGGTAGGTGTAAACGGTTATGTAAGAATTGCGATTCCTCCTCTAATTACGAGAATAAAAAATGTACATATTCGGAAAAATATATCTTCTTTGATTATGAGGCCCAACAAGAGACCGGTGTACATATTCCCAACTTAGTGGTAGCTCATGATTTTCAAGGTCGGGTTTATCGTTTCGATTCTAACGATGAATTCTGCGCGTGGCTAATAAACGACTCGCATAAAAATTATACAGCCATTGCTCACTATGCTCGGGGTTACGATAGTCATTTTATTATGAAGTATTGTGTCGAAAACACAATTAAACCTCACACTATCTATAATGGAGGTAAATTAATGCTTTTGGAAATTTCTAATCTCCGGTTAAAAATTATAGATAGTCATAATTTCGTTCAATCTCCTCTTTCGGCTTTCCCTAAAACTTTCGGACTTGATGAATTGAAAAAAGGATATTTCCCCCACTTATTCAACACTAAAGAAAATGAAAATTATGTAGGCCCAATTCCTGATAAGAAGTTCTACTGTTTTGACCGTTTCAAGGCGCCTGAAAGGACAAAATTTGTAGAATGGCATAATCAGAAAGTGGCTGAAAATTATGTTTTTTGATTTGAAAAAAGAACTCTTCGAATATTGTAATTCGGATGTCGATATCTTGAGACGTGGGTGTTTGAAATTGAGGGAGGATTTCTTGGAAATTGCCAACATTGACCCCTTCCAATATTTGACTATCCCGAGCGTATGTATGGCTATATACCGGTCTAAATATTTAAAACCTAATACGATCGCGGTATTA
>VFXL01000561.1:0-26192 GCA_009761765.1 Phenacoccus solenopsis | reverse complement strand
TTCTCTTTCTACATCGATGTTAAACCGATTAGATTTGGTTTTGAACCAATCAAATCAATCCACCTGAATAAAGTTTGTGTGATTTCCCAGGTAACGAGAGTATTCTCGGGCAGTGCGTTATCCGCCGTGAACGCACGCTTATCTTCTAATTTTTGAAATTCGAAAATCGCGTTATATTAATGTTTAATTAAGTTTTCTCGCGTTTAATCTGTATATTCGGAATCGTATATTCGCTAAATGTACTTCGCGTCACTTCGGTGAGAACATTCGCGATCGTTAGCAAGTTGTGCGCTATTTTTTATTGTGTAGTGCATAAGTGATATGGAGTTCATCTCCCAGTAAATGTAACCACGTGAAGATCTCAAAAAGATAAGTAAATAGAGTAAATGTTCTGTTAGGTTTAATAGGCATCTCTCCCTTTTCTTTTTCGTTTTCATGTTTATTGTCATTTTGTAATTAACAATACAGTACAAAATCCCACGTTAGTTTGTTAATTATTTATTTTGTAATTTCAACTCTGCCGTCCACCCGAGAGTAAACTCTCCTTTCTAAAAAACTACCACCATACGGTGTGTAGGGTAGGAGGGATGAACCTCCGAGGACGCACTTGAGTTGTGGTATATTTTTTGACCCTTCAAAGAGCCCCACCACACTGTACTTCTGCGTGGTACAGTGGCTTAGCTCATATGAGATGTCACTCGATATCACATATAGTTAAGTTATTTGGCGCCCAACGTGGGGCCCGAAAAAAGGACTTTGGCTGCCTTTTTAGGGTCTGAAAAACCACTGAGGGCTTTCCCCTCAAAAAATGGAGCATTCTAGGTGAAAACAGCTCCAAGAAAAACTCAAAAACATAGATTTCGAGATTAAATTTTTCTAACTGAGAAAATAGGAGAAATAAACTAATTCAGAATGAGTTTAAATATAGACGAGACGAAGTCTGATTTAAATCTCCTCAAAAATCACTTACTCTCCTAAGTGAACCAATAGAGAAGCGAAATACGCGCCGCAGAATGTGGTAACACTGTTCCGCAGCGTGGTTCAATGTTGATGTCAGATTGTCACATTCGTTGTATCTGAATTCGATGTGAGAAGAGAGAGATTTTTGTAAGCTTAAGTTTTTATATCTTGTGAGTTTCCTGAAAAACTTGATTGAAGTCTTGAAGGAGAAAATCTCCAAAGTGAAGTATCGGTGAGTGATTTGTAATAAAATCATTTTGTTATTTGTAATATGTGATATGTAATATTGTAATTAAAGTCATTACACCCTGTTCGGGGTAGCAGTGTTTTTAACGAGTTTTTGGGAATATAAAACTCGAAAGTGGAATGCTCTCTGTGGAGAGATTGCCTCTAACGAAAAAAAACACTGATACTTACGAAGAGAGGAACTCTTGAAAGATTGAAATTGAGGGAGGAAGGACTCCGGAATGTAAATTCATAAAAGCTAACGACTCTTTTTAGTGATTGGAAATATTTCCAAAATCATGTAACTGATAATTCAGATATTAGTTTTCGTGTTAATAATAAATTCGGTTTGTGAAGAAATCCATTTTATGTGTATTATATGTTGATAACGTTTGTATATGTAGAATAGGATGCCGCACGTAAATCCTAACTTCGCTGAAAAGAAATTTGAATTGTTTCGAACATAAATTATTCTTTGGTTTCAAAATTCATCAGTGTAGTATTTCGTGATTTCTAAATTCATCTATTTGGAAAAATATATCGAAAAGTATTGTTGATAATCATTTTGGCTTCGATTATCTACTTTCATGAAATGACAAGCATGTGCGCATAAGCGGAGGTAGCGTTTGGTTGTGCTTTGTTCTCAAGGACAGCCGATCGGCGCCTTGCTTATCGTGTTCGTTCTGATGCTTGGTGGATGCGTACGCATCGCAGCGAGGTAGGAGGAATGTGCCGCTTACTACCACAACGAAGACAACATGATAAAGAATACCGTTTAAACGAAGAACAAGAATACGCAACATTCACAACATTTCCGAGAGAGTGCGACTCTCCTATTAGAGTAGGAGTTGGACTCCAGCGCTATCTTATTTTCGCCACGGCAGATTTTATAACTAAAAAGATCGCGAATTAATGATTTCTTGCGTAACGTAACGTACACTTGAATTTAATTTACTTTATGGATTTTCCACCACTCGTAAAATTTTTATTTATTTGTTTTTTGTATTTTACGAGATCCACGGGCACCATGCACCCCGTTATGTGTACGGTGGCGCCCAGTGGGATTTATTTTTGAACCAATGCCTAAAATAGCTGGTGAGAAAATTTTGAAAATCTAAATTTAAATTTTATTTTTTATTTTTTAAATTTTTTATCAAATGAGAAAATTTTTAGAATCAAAATCTTTTCTTTTTAACAACTAGGTAATAAGAGCTTTTAAGTGGGTTGTGGGTCCGAGCCCCTATATAGTACTATGTGTAGTTTCTATATTGGAGGTAAGGGTGATATGATGGTGAGGTGACTGGCAGGTTTCCTCCCTAGTCTTGTCGAAGCAATCGACTGATAAGCTCGTGAGGGTGGTAATAATTGCAGTGAGTGTTTGAAGCTGTATATTTATCTCCACCCGACAACAGACTGATTGACTGTTGACTGCCATCAATGGTTATAAAGCTGTTGTTGCAACTTACCTGAATCAAAATAAAAATAATAACGTAATTAACGTTTAAAGCATCTAAGATTTGTTCTTTTGATTTTCTTTTTACAATTCTTAAAATTAAATGGATGCCAATGGCTAGAATAGTTAGCGAGAAGGAATAGGAAATGTGAATGGAAGAACATCATCAACGGGAGCTATTTTATCGAAAGCTTGTTTGCTTATTAATTAATTGATTTTAATTAATGTATTTTTCAGTATTGAAGTAAACATTGCATGTATGACATCTGAATCATCCTTGACTACACGTAGGAAAACAGTCCCTTATCCTTCTGTGAAAAGGTGAATTAATCACATTTAAAAGATCGCGTATTAAATATTTATTTTTTTTATTTTTTTAACGCTTACTCTATTCCCTTTTTCACAAAACTCTTGGAACATTTTTTTTTGAATTTTATTTATCTTTTTTTTTTTCAATTTAATTTAAACACGCAACCAAATTTTCACGTTTGATTTTAAAATTACGTATCAATGAAGGGTAGCTACTGCTCATCTGTAGAGGAGGTTCGACTCTTTTAACTGCACACCAAAGGTGTATAGGAGTCTTGATAGTCTGCACTTCGTAGGATTGTAAACTCTAAAAGTATGCCACTAAGAAGAGCGGAGGAGGTCAACTACCTCCAACAAACCAAAAGCCTTCTGCGAATGTGAATCCGAGCGCATCGCAAGAAAAATCGTCTCGGACACAACGCTACGAAAAACGAAATGAGAAAGAGATTCTCAATCTAAACAACTCAAAATCTGACGTATCTTCGCCAGCACAACCTTTGGATAAGAATCTCGATCAATATGGGAGTGAGGAATCTCTTCCAACTCTAAATTTATCCGATAGCACTCACAGATCGGAGGGTGAGCTGTTATCAGGAACACCTGACCTATCGCGTATACCAACTGGAGAAACAATGAGAACGTTTCAAGCTGTTGGAACCTCTACTCTAATTGACGATACTGAAGTTGCAATTCAACGAACGGTAGTTGAGAAATTCTCCACAGATCCCAGGCTGCTCTTGATTTAGTGAGAACTCTCGCAGAAATGCGATCGACGATAGCTCCAATTATTCAGTCAAAAACCTGTGCTATCTGTACGTGTTCGTCGAAAACAACAATTACAACCGCGAATCAACCTATGGTAAAATCAACTGAAGTCCTATCTAGTAATCCAAATTCAGTAATTGCTATCGCAGAGGTTAATGTGCCTCCATCAATTGCATTAACGTCAACCACTGATACTAATGCTGGACCTAGGGTAACTCCAGCAACCCAACCATCAAACCCCTCGACTACCTCACAACAACAACAACCAATTCAGTCGCTTCAATCGAATAGTGAACCAGATGTGATTGATAAATTACCCGTTAGCGATGACGACGCTGACTCTAGTGTGAGTACTCATAGTGATGCTGCTAGTCAAACTGATCAATGAATAATACCGAAATTCCATACAATATCTGGACAACTGAGACACCACATCTTCGAAGTGGATCAAATCCTCAATACTCTAAGGTATTTACACCTGTTGAGGAAAATCAGCCAGTAACCGCTCATAGCATGGCACAAATGTTCAGTAGCTTTGCAGAAAATTTAACTTCCGACTTTGCAAGAATTATGGATAATATGCTAGCTCGATTTGACACAGCGCTGCAGGGAGTAGCCAGTGCAATCGATCGAGTAAATCAAAGCTTATTAAACCATCCAACGCTTACACACGAGGTCAACCGAGAACAAACTCAAGTTTTGCAGCATTGGCTTGAGGAGACTCTTAAAAAGTATTTTCCGACTCCGCGTTTTCGTTCAACTACTCAAGATAATCAACCGCGTCGAAATATTCCCTCATCGACTATTATTGCAGATGAACCTATCAAAGCATCAGCTCCAGGTCCATCTGAGACAACGAATACCGGTAGTAGCAGAATAGGAAATGCTAATGGAGAAAAAATCTCCCAAGAACGAACGAGTGATTGCCGATACAAGCATTCCAATCGCCGCTCAGTCACTTTTGATAATGATATGCCACGTTATCAAAAACGATGCCGTAATCGAGATGATAACTCTGATTCGGATGAAGAATCTGACGATGAGTTCCAACGCTCATATTCCCGACGTAAACTAATCGAAGATGCCGATGAATCGATTGTGCTCTCTGAATTAGCAGATGACTTAGGTCCATCCAACATCTCTATCTCGCGTCATCTAAATAAAACCTTAAAGGAGCAATTTGGCTCTATCCGAAAAATCAAACCTTTCGATCCAGACGACGATCATAGAAGCCCTATGCAATTTGTTGCCGAATGGTATCGAAAAATTTACCCTCACTGTATTACATCAAATGACTGTATCTACAGCTTCAAAGCCAACATCGTAGGAAATGGACGTGGATGGGTAACTCGTCATAGAACTCAGAAAAATTCTCTAAATTAATCGATGATTTCATTGAAGAATTTTATTCACCGTTGAACAGTTACGAGATTATAATGCGATGATGACTCTCGAGTATCCGCAGTATTCTGGTCAAACTGTTTATGAATTCAGCTATTATTGGTTGGAACGATTTAGGTATAACCCTACTACTGAATTCGAACCAATTCTCCAAATTTTAGCTGAGAAAATTCCTGATAAATATGCTGACAAAATTGTTGAATTTTGTGAAAATGAATTTTCAGATATCTCACAACCATCACAACGTGACTATGATCGATTATATCGAAAACTTCGTAGATTTGAGCAACGCCAATCAAAATATATGACTGGTAAACGAACAAACACGGTAGCTCGCTCAAAGGCAAGCTTCAAGGCATTTATGGAACAAGATTACTATGAAAAGCCGAAAGATCGTTTTACCGAGTCACAAAAAGAGGATAAAACCTCTTGGAAACAATCAAACTGGAGTAAATCAACTCCAAAGAAGAAGTGGAAAGCTGATCTCTCGAAATATAAGAGACAGATTTATAACAGCTCAAAGAAAAAATCCACGATTAACGTAATTGACGATGAACCAAAAAGAGAGGAGTGGGAAACAGAAACCACCTCCTCTGAGAGTGAATCCATCATTGATTTCGACCCTGATGAATTCGATCTCTGCTATCCAGAAGAAACAGGAGAAATCTGTTTAATTACTGATTCGACTCCTAACGCGTCATATAAGAAGAAACCTATATTTTTAATGAGGAAATCGGGAAACGACGATCAGTCTCTGGTGAGAGCTCGACTGGAGACTGTCAAGGCCAAACAAAGGCCAACAAAGAGCTCAAAGGATCCGAAACTATCGTCGACCAAGCGTAATAATGAACCAGCTATTTGGAATGAGTTTCAGATTATTGGAGATTCCATTGCCACAAGATTTGCGAGTGAATATCCAAAGATTCGAGAATTTGATCTTTGTAAACCAGGATATACAATTACAAATTTGGAAAAGGATTTAAAATCAACAACGGGATTAGCCTCCTCAAAAATTTTGATATATATCGGAATTAACGATGCGATGAAAGAATCATTCGATGCTACACTTTTCCGCGTTCATCTTGATAAGATTCTCAATAACCTGAAAAAATTAGGAGCTATTGAAATCATAGTTTGTCAGGTTGCCCCCACCTTAAAACGTGAAAATGATGTTAATTTCTGGAGGAGACTCAGTGAATTAAATTCCCAAATCTTTTTTGCTGCTCGTCAAAATCCAATTGTGAAATGTTTTAATGCGTTTCAGTACGTAGTACAACGAAAAAATGAATTTCGAAAAGAGGAAGGATATCGCTATGTGATTAACAACGAGATTACATATGTTCCAAAGCTCCAATATTTTCAAAAAGTAACGCCAACTGGTCAACCGGACTATGTACATCTCCATGAAGAAGCGTATAAATTTTTAAGGCATCAATTAATCTCCGTTTTAAAGCTAAGCGTTGAGGAAAATCTTATCAAACAGAACCAATCTACATCATCACCATCTCTAACAAATGAAGTCCCAACAAAAATCCTCAAACGAGTAGATACTACAACGAATATCATCGATAAGTTACAGCCTGATGATGTCATGACAACACCAACGTTCAAAAGTGCTGACTTAATGCCTATCTCAGAGGTAACTCTTAGCCAGAAGGAAGAGATTCCCTTTGATGAAGCTGTCAACCTCATTCTTGATGAAGGGTCAAGTGAGAACAAATCAGTCAATCTCTTCGATCATGGAGTTGAGGAAAATCCTCCTCCAAACTCAACGAAAAATTCCAAAGTGATAGATAGACCACCATTAGCCTTGATAGCGTGTGATTCTATTCATGAACTTGGACTTGTTGATTCTGGTGCAGCTTTTAGTTTTATAGGAGAAAGTCTCTACAATCAAATTAAAGAGGAAACTCCTAGCCTGATTAGAGCCGAACTACCTCTTTCGGGATCTAACGCAACTTATCAAATGGCTGCAGGAAAGGCAAAAATAAAACCAAAAATTGCAGTTGTCTTAAAATTTAAATTTGGTCGTATCCCAGCTTCCGAGAACCAGCCAATTGAGGCTTGTTTAGCTGTTTTACCAAATTTGAATCGAAGGTTATTGATTGGAAGAAATATACTCGAAGATCTTCAGATGTCAGCTGATTTTAAAATCCACAAAACAAGATTAACCTTTCCGGGAGAAATGACAGATCACTTTATTGAATTTGAAAACCCAAATCTGATTCCTGATTCTGAGATGAGTGAAATCAACAATATACGTGCGAGTATTGATTTTGTTCCTGGACGTGATCTTCAAACATATTTTGAATGGCTCACGTTAGAAGAAGGAAAGCGTGTTTTAATTCCCTCTTCCCAACAGGAACTTGAGTGCAACAACATTGATCTGGAGATGACCTCCAATGACCTGTTATCAAAGATTAACATCGACAACGCTGAACTTGGTGAAGATCAAGTTCGTGACCTCCAAAATTTATTCTAAATTACGCGCATCTGTTCAGCGGCCGTACAGGTAGATGTAGCGTGTATGTCCATCAGTTTGAATACAAAAATGAGCCACCCAAGATATGGTGCAAATATAGGTCTCCCCCAATTACACGCAAGGACGACGTTGACCAAACAATCAGCGATTGGTTAGCTGAAGGAATAATCCAACCCTCAACCAGCCCTCACAGAACACCTTTAGTTTATGCTAATAAAAGCGATGGAAGTACTCGAACGTGCCTTGATTTTCGACCATTAAACGGATACCTTGAAATGCACGCAAATGAGGTACCCAAAATTGAGGAGTTGAAATACAAATTCGCAAACACTAGATTTTTTACCTCATTAGACTTTAATAATGGGTTCCTTCAGATACCCTTATCTGAAAAAGACAGGAGATATACAGCGTTCTCCTATGAAGGTAAGCACTACGAGTTTACTCGAGTTCCATATGGAACAAAAGACTCGATGCCAGCATTTATTGCTGCGTTGCAGGAAGTGCTAAAACACACTGAAAGTTTTGTGTCAGCATATGTCGATGATGTAGTAATACATTCAACGAATTGGGAGGATCACCTCCATCAACTTGACTGTGTCTTGCACAAAATATCAACCGCTGAGATGACACTCTCACTAAAGAAATGCCAATGGGCTCGTCAAGAGATTAAATATCTTGGACTGATCATTGATAAAGATGGAACGAGACCAAATCCAGAGAGAGTTGAAGGAATTGAACGAATACCAACTCCAATGAATAAAAAGGCTTTACAGTCTTTTTTAGGAACTATTAATTATTATAGGACCTATATTCCTTCATTCACGATAACGGCAGCACCATTATACACATTGCTTGCAAACGATGCTAAATTCATTGGAGAACTGAGCATGAAACGGCTTTTCGAAATCTGAAAAATGCCCTGATCGGAGTAACTCTCCAATATCATCCTAACTTCTCTAAGCCATTCTATATCTTTACTGATGCATCCCTCGCTGGAATAGGTGGTGCTGTGTATCAGTTCGATGAGGATGAAAATCCTAGACCAGTGAGTTTCTTGAGTCGAACACTCGGACCTCACGAGAAAAACTATACTGTAACAGAATTGGAACTCCTTGCCATCATCTATGTCTTGAATAAAAATTACCATCTACTCGCAGGAAGAAAAATAAACTTATTTACGGATAACAGTGCTAATGTCTATCTTAAGCGAAGAGAGTTTCTCTCGCCGAGATTAAACCGTTGGTACTCATTTATGGAACACTTTGACTTCACAATTCAACATGTATCTGGTACAAAGAACACTGTAGCTGATACCCTCTCAAGATTTCAGCGTACTGGTTCAAAAAGACAAACTGATGATGTAATCTCACCATCAAGCTTCGATAATTCGGTTAACCTTTTCGACTACAAGATCGATCCTGAGCTCATTAAGAACCTGAAGAATCTCTCCTCAATCCAAGCTCGAGATCCCCTCGTCACAAAATTAATTGCAAAACCGAACTCAAAAATTACGTTCAACACAAATACCAATCGTTACTATTGGAAAGGCACTGACGATATCAATCGCTTATATGTACCCTCATGCATGAGAAATCAGATTCTCACGTACTATCATAATAACTACGGTCATCTAGGAACCTCCAAATTAATTCGAACAACGAGAAGACGATTTGATTGGCCAGGACTAACTACTTGTGCCTACAAATACGTTACTGCCTGTATTCCATGCCAGCAAATGAAAAAGAGTAACTTCTCTCAATTTGGTCCACTACAAAGTCATGAAGTACAGAACACCAATGATGTTATTGCTGTGGATTATTTCGGCCCTCTTCCGAGAGGACGAGCTGCCTCACGATATGTAATTGTACTTCAGGACTGTTTCTCACGATTTACTAAATTGTTTCCGGTCAAATACGCGAGCGCTACCACAACAATCAATGCCATTAATCGATGGATTAAGTTGTTCGGTAAACCAAAGGCTATCTTATCAGACAATGGTCCACAATTTCGATCAACCCTTTGGAATACACACTGGGAAAAAGAAAATATACGTGTTATCAAAACTGCTACTTATACACCAAGCAGTAATCCAGTGGAAAGAGTAATGCAGACACTCTCGACGACTTTTCGCCTGTATTGTAAAAATAAACATAGAGGATGGGCAAATCTCTTGAGCGACATTGAGATAAAGATCAATCATATTGAATCCTCAGTAACAAAAATGATTCCATTCGAGCTCATGACTGGAAAGCGTGTAATCGACGACCTCGAAAAAATTGTTAAGGAGATTCCACCTCTTCAACACCATCAGATAAAAATTACCGCGCTTAAAAACTGGAGAATTGCTGCAGCAAAACGCAAGCTACTTTTCGATCGCACACACAAGATTGTTAAACTACGATATGGTCAACAAGTGTACATCAAACGACATACGCTATCGCAAGCAGATAAAGGAGTATCCTCCAAGATGTCACAACAGTTTGATGGTCCATTTACAGTCATTAAAGAAAAATATCCAAATTACTATCTACTCAAAGAAACTGCAAATCCTGCTAATTTTCGGTGTGCAAACATTCGTAATCTCAAAGTTATTGCCGCATAAAAAATTTTCTATATTTTCTCTTCTTGTAAAAAATTTTGTAAAAAATTCATAACCTATAAAATCGCGTTAAAATAATCTCCAAGTTTTTCCTACTTCGAGTAGTCAATGGTGATTCAGACAGCTAAGGGAAGAAGCCTCTAACAATGTTCTCGTTTTCTGTTTCGTGTATCATAGATTTAAAAAATGCCAAAACGAAACCGTCGAACGTTCGTTTTATTCAAAAGAATTGGACCAGGTTCTGATCTACCCGATTATGGATTCTGCGTACGAGGACACTATCACCAAGTCAACCGAGAAGTACTCAAACGTCTCCGAAATGAGCATTTGGGAATCGTTCAACCTGAACAGCTTCGCCACGCTTACATCTACGAGCCGATCATTATTACGAGAGCGGAAACCTCCAAGACCATCAAATACATCAAGCATGTGGAGTGTCCCAGTTCCGCTTCTACACCCGAAGTATTAGCCAAGGAGAAAAATTCTCCCATAACCATCGCCCGCCAATTCAGACTGAAATACGAGGTCAATGTCGTGGACAACTGGATAATAAAGGACCCTGTAATTGTGTTGGGAAACGATTTCATCCAGGACCATACCTTACGCCACCACCGCATTACTCAGGAGTTGGAGGTGGTGGATGATGCGTCATTTTCAAAGGGAAATCCTCCAGAGAAGAGGTTTCGAGCCAAAATTCCCTTCCAAAAAATGAAGGCGCCGCCTTATTATTTTATAGGCAAACCGAAGAGTAAATAGTCGTAGAGAACTTCCTTATAACTGTCATTGTAACTACATTCAAGAAGAGAAGAAATCATTTGTTTGTATTATTTTTTATTATTTAGTTTTAAGTTGTAAGAGAGATGCCGAATTTTTTATTTTTTCATTTTTTGTTGTTTTGTTTTTGGAGATACCTCCTTAGTTTTGTTTTATTTTGTATTTTGTATCTGCATTTTTTTTTAAGAAGAAAATGAAATTATTTTTTTTTACGGTTATTATTTTGAGGAGTTATCCTCTCTAAGTTTATAATGTAATACGTGGGGAATCACAAACTCTTTAAAAAAAAAAAAAAAAAAAAAAAAAAAAAAAAAAATTGTTGAAAACACTACCTGAAAACTATCTGTTATATAATGATCCTAATCTGGAGTCAAAAAGTTGTAAACAACTTTTTGAATCTAGAGGGGGGGAATATATGTGGTATAGATTTCAGGGGGTGTCTAATAAAATTAAAAAATCCGAAGAAACTATTTGATATAATAAAAATTAAAAATCACGCGTAATTCTTTCGATATGAAATTACCGGTATTCTCATTATTAAATACGCATGATTATCCAAATTCAAACGATAAAGAGTAACTAGTTCTCTTTCTACATCGATGTTAAACCGATTAGATTTGGTTTTGAACCAATCAAATCAATCCACCTGAATAAAGTTTGTGTGATTTCCCAGGTAACGAGAGTATTCTCGAGGCAGTGCGTTATCCGCCGTGAACGCACGCTTATCTTCTAATTTTTGAAATTCGAAAATCGCGTTATATTAATGTTTAATTAAGTTTTCTCGCGTTTAATCTGTATATTCGGAATCGTATATTCGCTAAATGTACTTCGCGTCACTTCGGTGAGAACATTCGCGATCGGTAGCAAGTTGTGCGCTATTTTTTATTGTGTAGTGCATAAGTGATATGGAGTTCATCTCCCAGTAAATGTAACCACGTGAAGATCTCAAAAAGATAAGTAAATAGAGTAAATGTTCTATTAGGTTTAGTAGGCATCTCTCCCTTTTCTTTTTTCGTTTTCATGTTTATTGTCATTTTGTAATTAACAATACAGTACAAAATCCCACGTTAGTTTGTTAATTATTTATTTTGTAATTTCAACTCTGCCGTCCACCCGAGAGTAAACTCTCCTTTCTAAAAAACTACCACCATACGGTGTGTAGGGTAGGAGGGATGAACCTCCGAGGACGCACTTGAGTTGTGGTATATTTTTTGACCCTTCAAAGAGCCCCACCACACTGTACTTCTGCGTGGTACAGTGGCTTAGCTCATATGAGATGTCACTCGATATCACAGTATGTTGATAATTTGACTTCACATTGTAACGTGAAATTGTGATCGAAAATCTTCGACCTTTTCGTTCATCCCCTCCTCTCAATTCGCTCTTCTCCATCACCTTTAAAATCTTGTATGGAGATGAATTTGTGATATAGTGAACTTCCTGAGTCTCATTATCGTATCGAGTGCATCCTCGAGCCTTCTTAAAATGTTGACCATTCGTCACTTGGCATTCATTTTGAGCTAAATTCGACGAGTTGTATTTTGGTGCCGAACTAACCCTACATACAGAATTTGAACTCCCTGGATGGATTTGCTGAGTAGATACGTACAGTGACTCGAAAACATTCGGACAACGAATTTTTCTAAATATAAACTTCGATACGCGTGGGTATTTCCCTCTCTGTATAAATTTTGATAAGTGTGTCTGATAGCATTCCTTTCTCTATTAGAATAAATTTTTATTGGCCTCTAAGGCTCATGTGTCATCTCTAGATGTTTATTTTGATGAGAAAAATTCAGAAAATCATAGCTCAAAAATATTCGGATATCGTGTAAAACTGTCATTTAAAATCATGACTGTTTTTAGTAAAACCCTTCTCATTACATTGAAAACCAATTATCAACTACTCTAAGCATATCGTTACGTTCCTCATAGTTTCATTCGTAAATTTTCGCGAATTAAATTTTCAAGGCCTTAGCCATCGCAGAAAAAAATACGGGTACAAATGAGGCGTTTTTGTTTTCTTGTGTATTCTAAAGGTAATGTATGGCATTTTCAATCCCATTTCTGACTTTTTATTCACACTTGTACGTATTTTTTTGCTATGTTTGAAGCCTTGAAGTGTTTGGGAAGTGAGAAATGTAAAATTAGGGAGGAGAGGGAGGCTATTCCACAACCTGCTCTATTTATGTTTCCAATCTTTATTAAATAAAATATTATATATAACTTATCAAAAACTCTATCTTTTAATTTTTTTCAAATTGTCGAAAAAATCGAATTTTGCTTTGTTATAAAAATCTTCGACCATATAGTATATGAACTGCTAATTCTTATCGCTCAACGTACACAAGATGACTAAAGTCTAGGGTCCAAATTCGTACCTTATGTGGTGATATCAATGTGTATATCAATTATATCATTAAGTTTTTAGCGTAAAATTTTGTTGGAAGAATTGAATTGAAATTAAATAAATTTGGTTAATTAAAAAATATTTTATTTTTTCTACATTATTGATTATTAAAAAGCACTATTTTTGTGTTTCTGTGGCGTATATTTTTATCAACTTCCGAAATTCTTTTACAGATATATTTGATTGTTCTTTTTACATAGATTTCTACGACTAATTGAGCGATATAATGATCAAAATTTTCTAATATACCCTCATGAACTGATTTACTTACAAAGACTGCCATCATACACGTTTTTCTGCTCTTCTGGAGTTATTATTCTTTATTTTTGTGTATGGCGAAAACATTTTGAAAAAATAGATCAAAACAATGTTATTCACAATATTACAGCCATATCTCATGATTTTGGCGCGAGAGATAAATCTGTTATCACATACAAAGGTGCTATTTTTGGACCCATAGACTTTAGCAAATGGGCTTACAACGAGTTTCCATATAACCAATGTTAAATTGATAAGAATTAGTAGTCCATATACTATATGGTCGAAGATAAAAATGGTACATGTTGATTGGGACTTCCAAGCAAAGTTGCTGACCTCTGGTGGAAGGAATGAGAAACATATTTGAAGTGAGTTTTTTCTGAGATCAACAAAATGTTTATGTCTTTAGCATATAGCTAAGCGTTCTTTTTACATTTCACTCTAAAATTCTTTCTTTTTTTTTTTTTTTTTTTTTTTGAAAAATAGAAATCATGTTATGTTATGGCGTGCTTCGGAAAATAAGTTGGTAAATGCGAAAAGGTTGTTTTTTTTAAATAGAGAAATGAAAAAAATTGGAAAAATAAATGCTAAATCTGTTAAAACGAAGTCTCTAAAATAATATATTATAATTTAAATCATTTAGTTGTGTTACGTTTGAGAAAAACACTACAAATGAAAATAGGATATAATTTTCATTTGTAGTGTTTTTCTCAAACATAACACAACTAAATGATTTAAATTATAATATATTATTTTAGAGACTTCGTTTTAACAGATTTAGCATTTATTTTTCTAATTTTTTCATTTCTTTCTTTTAAGATCAATTTTATCACATTTATCTATTTATTTTCCGAAGCACTGCCTTAAAGAAATGGAAAAATTAGGATTTTAGAAAAGAAAGCATTAGCGATTAAGAACAGTGTTTTAATGTTTTCTAAAAAATATATAATTGATAAAAATGAAGGAAAAAGACAATTTTTTTCCTTGCATTTTAATCTTGATAACAACTACAATTTTAATTTTTTTTAAATTACGTAACATCGAATTTTAAGAGAAATATAAGATGAGTTATTTGTGTGTTGTGTTAAGCACGAAGTCTTCTTTATAAGTTTTTCAAAAACATTCTACGTTGAAAACTACGCTTATAAACTAGATTTCAATTTGTATATAGGCTTATGTGATTTTATCCCTTGATCACTCCGAATTTCAACGTACACTAGCGCGCTCCGGTTATCTTGAAAATCCTAATTAGGGAGGCTGTTTTTTCGTTCATGTACACATGTAAATTTTTTTATGAATTTTTCATTGATACGTATTTTGGGGAAAGACGTGTAATTTTTCAATCCAAATACTTGGGCCAAAAAAGGTGATGGTGATAGTGATAGTAAGATTGATTTTTTATTTTCATGTATTCGCAGTCGAATTGGCTACCATCATGGATCGTTTGTACGGATGCGTATGCTATGCCGGTATCGATACGGATCCAGAATTAAAATATCCGAAAGGCGCCGGCAGAGTGGCGTTTAGTAATCAGCAAAGTTATATCGCCGCTATTAGCGCGAGATTCGTACAGTTACAACACGGCGATATTGATAAGCGGGTAGGTACTAGGTATATGTTTACGAAGATTCTCGCGCGTAGATGTATTTTAAGAAATGCTCGGCTACAATATATACGCGTTATGACGAATTCGTTTCGTTTCGTATAAATTGGCATCGTTTTAATTTCGCTTGGTGGTCGCCTACGCGTCCACGAAAATTCCGTCGCGCCGGACACAGTTCATTCACAAAGCGGCGACTTTTCTTAAACGTTGCGCAAATCTAGATAATTTGTATGGACGACCGGCTCGACGACTCGAGATTCGGCGTACACAATACCGAAAATAAACGGTTTTATTTTTGGTAACAGGTGGAAGTGAAACCATATGTGTTGGATGACCAGATGTGTGACGAATGCGCCGGTCAGCGTTGCGGTGGAAAATTCGCGCCTTTTTTCTGCGCGAACGTTACTTGTTTGCAGGTACGTAATTTTAAATCGTTTAATATACGTGGTCTTTGTCGATGGATCCTCGAAAACGGTGAAGCGGGTGGTCGTTGACATTTCACGTGAATGTTCACGAAAACGTTTCGTGGGTATTACTTTCGTTCCAGGAGACGATTTCGTTTTCTGACTTATGAACGCTTTTAAAGTTCAATCTTGCCCGAGCAGGTGGGGAGTCGTGTTTTGGTAATTGTATGGAAAACAGGGTGTCTTCAGTATAGTGGCAAATATTACACCACGCACCAGTACGTAGCACTCGGCTGGTATATCAAAAAATGTCCTATGCACGTGGGTTGATAACTTCAGCGCGAGGGAACTAGGGACGGGTAATGTGTACTACGTACATAGTGTGATCTGTACTTCTATTGGATAATAGCTGACGAATTAAGGCAAAGATTTTATTTGATCTTTTTTGTTATGTTCATCGAGTACTATTTAATGTGTAATAAATTTTCCACGAATCTGTATTTCATTTTTACTGGATGTAGCCAGGACCTATTCTAAGGCGCAGTTCCAAAAGTTCGTTGCGCACTAAAATGATTCCATTATCAGTTCATACCATAAATTATGGGGGAGGGGCGGGGGTACAATAATGAATTTTGAGATTTGTTGTTTATATCTCCTCAGAAGAAAAGGAACTCATTAAATTCAATGAGGAAAATTACCAGGTATGATTTGATGAAATTTGATCTAATTTCATCAAATTATATTGGCACGTGAAAATCAAACAGATAAGATCCTATTTCGTCAATTTTGATAACGTTATATTGGATTTTTGTCGAAACATACCAAATTTCTTTTGATAAGATATGTATTATTTGAAAATTATATTTGACGAATTTTGATCGAATTTGATGCATTGCTTTCTTACTGGGTTTTCACTTAATTCAGTTTTATCGAATTTGATTTTTGATTTTCATATACTAATATGATTTGATTAAATTAGATCGAATTTTGTCAAATTATTTCTGGTCATTTTTTTCTTCGTCAATTTTAGTCAGTATTGCACCCCAAAAAAAAAGGAATACATCAAATTTAATCAAAAAACAAAAAACATTTTATCAACAAATCGACCAAATAAAGGTAAAAAACGTAAGCAGCCATGCCGCATTACTGGAGCTGAGTTTTTAATTGGAGCTTGTTTTGATTTTCTAATAACCTTGCCAATACCAAGTCTGAAAACCCCTACTCTATCCTTTCCAAAAACACTTATGAAGTTGAATTTGGCACAAATGTAGTATTTATTGCCATGAAATAATCATGCGAACACATATTTCTCAAATTATAACTATTTGAGGGTCCTCAAATTATCTTCAAATCATGATAATCCGCCATTTTGGATCCATTTTGACTCAAATTTAAGAGGTTATATTCTGGTCACAAACTAATCCTACACACAAAGTTTGACCATTCTAGGCCGATTTGGTGATGAGATATGGAAGATTCATGAAATTTCCTGCAGCAATTTCCCCTCCAAAAGCCGTTTTTTGCTCTAACTCCCCTCCAAAATCACTGAGGAAGCTAAAATCAAAATACGTTTGTCACTTGGGCTCATTTTATCATATGACACAGCAATAAAAAATTTTCGACCCCTCCTGTACCCCACCACTATTTTAGGTTGATAACCCCGCCTTCCCCCTCCAACATCATGTATGGAAGTGAATTCGGGATATAGTATACAACTTATCCCCAATAACCATATGAATTCATATTAATTACATTTTTACCAACTTGAGGCTCCTCAAGCTCTACTCAAAATTTTGATAATCCGCCATTTTGAATCCATTTTGATCCAAATTCAAGAGGTCATATTGTGGTCACCAACTAACCTCACACACAAAATTTGACCTCTTTAACTTGATTTGGTGGGGAGATATGGAAGATTCAAGAAATTTCATGACTCAAAACTTCCTCAAAAAGCCGTTTTTTGATCTAACTCCTCTCAATATGCACTTAAGAAGCTGAAATTTGGATATGTTAGTATCCGTGACTCACTCTTTCATATGAAATCAAAAACGAAAAATTTGAGCTATTTGCCCTTCTCCAGCCCCCTCAAAATTTGAGTGATCCGCCATTTTGAAATTTATCGAAAAAACAAAAAAACTATTTTTGCGTATTTTCAAGAAGAGTTCCTCACCGAATTTTGAGCGAATTTTATCCACACCCGCCTGCGCAAGGCGAGTGACACAAAAAACGAATTTCCTCAAAAACAGGTTTTTGCTAACTCTCCTCAAAATGCACTTAGGAAGCTGAAATTTAAATATGTTGGTGTCCGTGACTCACTCTTTCATATGAGATCAAAAACGAAAAATTTGAGCTATTTGCCTCTTCTCCAGCCCCCTCAAAATTTGAGTGATCCGCCATTTTGAAATTTTTCGAAAAAACAAAAAAAGCACTTCTGCGCATTTTCAAGAAGAGTTCCTCACCATATTTTGAGCGAATTTTATGAATACTCGCCGGCGCTACGCGTGGGGAAAAAATATATATATACCAAAAAGTTGGACATTTGCCAGATGATTACAAATGGTCTGAAACGTAAAGATTTGAAGACCCCACCCTCCCCCCACCTTCCCTTCCCAAATCGTTTTTATTAAAAACTCAGCTAATAATTTGATAAAATGAGATGAATTCGATGAAATTTGATGGAATGGGATCTGATTTGATGAAAGTTACTCCAAAAGGTGTTGGATTTCATTTGGTCCAATTTTGTCGAATTTCATCAAATTATATTTGCTTATTCTTCGTTGTAATATGATAGATTTCTTTTCTCCCGAGGAGACAAAAATGAATACATAGATCAAATTTGATCAGAATTCGTCAAATGCGATAAAATCTGATGAAATTTATCAAAAAATTAACCTGATATAATTTGATGTTATCTGAACGAGGTTGAACAAATTTGACCCAGAAGTTAATGGATTTCATTTGATCTAATTTTATGGGATTCGATAAAATTTTACCAAGTTATAGCTGATCATTTTTTTGATCAAATTTGATCAATTTCTTTTTTCCTGTGATGTATTTTTGTATTAGACACTTCATCCCTTCAGGAGTACTGGCTAATATGAACTTAGGGAGCCGAAATTTTCGGATAACATTTTTTCATAATTTAGAAATTTTTAAGGAGGCGCTTGACCCCGAATTGTGAAATTCGCGAATCCGCGTTCACCATGTTGCATGATCATGGATGTTTTCATGATTTCACATATACGTACAAATGCGACTACGAAAACACCAACACGAATTTCTCTTAATAAGGGGCTATTTTTTGCAGTATTATTGCGAACACTGTTGGGGAGTTATTCATTCGCGATCCGGACGGGAATTTCATAAGCCGTTGGTGAAAGAAGGAGCGGAACGTCCACGTCCACTGCAGTTTCGTTGGTGTTAACAACGATAAAATTTAGTGGCGGCAATTTTTAGGAAAAATTTTAGCCAAAACTTTTAATTATCTTCGTTAGCCTAAATTTAGAATAGTAAAGAAAGGAAAAGAAAAAAAACTTTTTTAATTCTTCTAGTACTTCTATTATACAATTTTACTTTATAATTTTTTTTTTCGATATTCTTCTATCTTGACATATATTGCGCTGCAAATATGGAACTAGATTTTCTCGTTTTATAATATATATAAATTTTTTTAGCATGTTGTTCTTGTTACAATCGCATAGCGTTTTTATTATTATTTTTTTCGTATTTATCACCATTTTATTACTACTTTTTTTTAAATAACTTTTTTATTTCATTTTTGATTTTTTTTAGAAAAAGTATATAACCCTTTAGGGTGTTTTTTACACATTGTTGATTTTGTTGTTTTTTTTTACGTTTTCTTGTCTTTTTTTTATTTTTTTTCCTTTTTTTTTTCAACATATTTAACGCCAACTTACAAGTAGTAAAATTATGTATGGGAAATTTCGCGCCGAGCCGCGAATTATGGCTTGTTAAAAACCTATTTATCGTGAACGGATAATTGATAATTTTGTTGTAATGTTTAGGAAACCTTTAGTATAGGAAGCGTTGGTTTTTATTAATTTTTTTTTTATTAAAATTTTTTTAAGTGTTTGTTTTGATCACAATTGTTAATTTATTTAAACCTTTTTAACTAAATTTAGAGAAGTTTTTCGAATGGCTCTTTTTTAGCTGATAATTTTTTTATTTCTTTTTATTCAACGTACTTTTTTTTTATTTACCTTCTTTTTTCTTTCTTTCTTTCTTTTTTTTTTTTGTCGAACGAAATTATTGTTTTATTGTTAATTTCCGTTATATTTAAACGTTTTGTGAAAACAAAACGACAAGTTGAACATCACGCGTATTTACAGGCAGGAGGTTTTGAACCTGTGGAGATAGTTTGATTTATGATTTTGTATTTTTTACTATTTTAATAATTTTTTGTTTGCGGGGCATATTATAGAAACGGTGATTGGTGGGTAGTTTCTTTTGTATTTTTCTTTCGTTTTCCTTTTTTTATTTCTTTATACTGAGGAAAAACAAATGTGTTCAATGGGATGGATTACATTTCTTATGTAGGCCGACTGAACGTATACATTTTTCTAGTTAACTCTTTCGTAGCAATGTTTTCTCGGTATCGCAAATATACCTCTTTTTTTTATTTATTTTTTTTTTTATAAATCGTCTATGGCATCGTTAATTCAGTCGTCGCAAAGCATTTCAGTGCGATTGGGTAGTTCGTAAGATTTATTATTATTATTCTTTTTTTTTGTGAATTTAAAAAGAAAAGAAAAATTAGACATTACTATGTATAAAAACTAGTCACTTGTCAGTGTTACCAACCTTAGCAAATTCGTAATTTTGTAATTTTTTTTTTCGATTTATAAATTTCTTTGTGTCAACGATTCGAGAAAACATTGCTAGGTGAGGGTTGAAAAATTCGTAAAATTTGTAGGAAATCCAGGTGCTACATTTTTACGCGTATTCTTTTTTTCTTCTCGTTCGTTTGATACGTACTTCGTGTGTAAGAAATTTTTTCTCGCTGAACCTCCTGGTTGTTGCTGTATACTGGAAAATTTTTACTAAGTTACCTTTTGTAGATCAGTCAATATACATACAGTTTTTTCCTAACTTTTTATCGTTATTACGCTTTTTTTCTCGGTTTTAGCGATTTTTTTTTGTTTTCGTAAAATCAGTGTTTTTGTTACTTTCTTTTGTAATGTTGTTTTACATTATTTATTTTTTTTTTTTTTTTGAAATTAAAAAAATTTTTATAGTTTTATAATTTTTTTGCACGGCGCAGTATATTTTTTCCATATTCGTTTTTATATATTGTCGTTTCTTTTTTTTTTTTTTTAATTTATAATATATATTGTATACCTGTTTGTTTTTTTGGCCAAGAATTTTCTATTTCGCTTATAAAATTTACAACCGAAAAGGTTGACCGAAAAATAAATTTTTTATCATCGTAACGCTACACATTCGTATAAATTTTTATGTTTCGAATTAAAAAAAAAAAAATCTTTTTTAGCAACATTATACACAGTTCGTATCTTTAAAATTTATTTTTATTTACGCGTTTATTCGTTTTGTGTGATAACAGCTGTGTTTCCTTTATTTTTCTTTTTATTTAGTAATTTATACGTTTGTTATTTAACTTTTTCCTTTTGTTTTTTTTTTTTTTAATTTTATATAATAGCACATTTTATTATTTTATAATCGGATAAAATTTGTTTTCGTTCTACGAACCGGTTCATATATGGTAAAATTTTCACGTTTACGAAGTATTAATTTGTAATATTGTGGCTTTCTTTATACTGTTTACCGTTAAATTTTCTACCTACGCAGTTGTGATGACATTGGTATAAAATCAAAAAAAAAAGGTATTTGCATTTTTACGCAATCGTTAAATTGGCATGTGAACTTGTAAACGGTTATTCGCACTGCCAAATAGCGTTTTTCAAATTTAAAAGTACGACTTACATAAATTGCAGCAGGAGCGCCCAAAGGTTAAATAGCATTGGGGCGTGTTCGACAAGACATACCAAGTTACCACAATTTTTTTCAATTTTTTATTACGCAGGTAACGAGCCATTTTGGCGATCATTGAAAAACGCGTTCGTATAGAATCACCATCTTGATGATGTTATTTTTCACTTTTATAGCGATATTTTATTTAAAATTCAGCTTTTTGTATCCCAATTGCTGTGCAATTCAGAGTTTTTTTTTTCTACCTATTCGTTGATTCCTTGAACAGAAACGTAATTCTTCTTGCTGTTAGGTCGAAATTCTCATTCATAACAGTGCCCACGTTGCAAATACCTATATAGATTTTTTAAAATTATTTTATGTATTTACTTTCAATTTCTTTTTTGTAATGTATCCCTTTTTTAAAGAAAGAAATACAAAGAATGAAACAATAAATTTACCATTTATTTAATTTTTTTTTTTTTTAATAACATTAAGTGCAATATATATGTTAATGTAGATGTGATAAAATATGAATATGGTATTGGACTAATACGAATTTATTTCGTAACGTTGTAATTTAACCTATTTTCTAATTTTTTTTCTTGTGTTTTTTTTTTAGCAATTTTCAGCTTGTTTTTTTACAGTTATTAAAAAATTTCTAATGAATATTATGTTAGTAATTTTACTTAAAAATGGTACTATACTATACGAGAGTTTTAAACTTAAAATTTATTCGTTAAAATGTAGTCGCGTTACTTTTTTAAACAGTTTTGCTTTCGTAGAACGAGGTTTTTCATTCTTATATTTTTTATTCTGAATTGGAAGTTTGTTGTTTTAGTTATCGGACGGTTTGGTCCATTTTTACTTTTTTTTCTTTGGTTTTGTAATAAATTTTAACGATATTAATAAGATTGGTGAATGATTTCTTTTTCCTTATAAGTATACACAAACATAGCTTATTACGTTTGTAAGTGTAGCGAAGCGGAACGAGTGTTGGATTTTCAGTTATGTAGTGCCCGAATTGAGATGCGCGGCTTCTGTGCAACGAGGTCTTTTGTGTGTGGAAAAGTTACGTGTAAAAATGGGCAGGAATTTTAAATAATAATTCATGTTAGTGCTGCTGAATACGTGAAATATGTAACTGATAAGATCTCAATTTCGCTCATTAATTAACCGAATCGAACCGTTTATAGGTTCGAAAAAATTTTTTTTAACGACTTATACTTGATATATTTCTCGCTTTTATGGTTTAGTATTTTGTAATTAAAATAGTTATATTTAGTGCCCGTTTATTCTACCCTATGCCTCTGGTAAGGCAAGATGGACAGTTGATTATAATGGCCCTGCTGAATGTTCTCGTGTAGTTTTTAATTTCTTTGTAACCGCTGCGTTTCAGTTGGGTTTTTTTGTATAAAATTCGCATTTACAACTCACGAAATAATGAAAATTTTTCATCTTTGAATTTGCCTAGCAATTCCCTCATATCTATGTAGTGAAGATGATATTTTGGTGATGCAATTACCAACCGAATACGTTGAGTAAATGGCTGAGCCATTTCAGTAGCCAAAAAAAATTGTCGGTATTGATGGGCTGGTTTTAGGTTTTTTTCTCATCGTACGCCTTCTAATGCAATGCCATTAAGTTGAAGATCGCTGTGAAATTTTCTCGAACTTCATCAATGATTTGGAAATCAATTTTGATAAGATTATCAATATTCAGCGATAAATGAATTCGAAGCGTAATATCTATCCCATTTCTGAATTGAATTTATTTGCTTGAAAATTACCAAACCTCTACCTACGATTCATTACTCGACAGATGGTTTATACAAATTTCAACGTCTTTCCGATGAATAAAAATTGAATAATGCATGGTTCAAGAATCCAGTAAGACAACATGGTTGAGCATTCGACTCCCATGAACCATGTACTCTTGTTTTATGAGTACCATGCACTTTTTATTATTATTTCACGTAATTTTTAAGACGATAAATTTGCATTATCATGTTTCTAAATAGATAGATAGATATCCCTTTCTTCACCTACTTAGTTTTCGCAAACCATCGCTTCTTTGAATTCAGGTCGTACATAAAATACGCGAGTAAGCAGGAAAGAGTAACAAAAAGAAGGACGTGATAAAATTAATCTAGTTGGTGCACTATGTTAAAAATGAAATTTTTATTAGGTGAATTTAGATTTTTCTAGTCAAACCATAAGTAGGTCATTTCCATGTTCCTATAAATTAAACGAAATACATCCCAACTTCCGTATTTAAATCTTTGTTGAAAATGTTTCAAATAGAATGTCATCCTATATAACCAAAAAAATTTATATGTTTTGTTGACCCGCATCAATAGCGATTATTGTATTAATTTTATATATTTACTTCGATACTTTACTTTTAATATCTTAATTTTTTTTTTTTAGTATATTATCCAAGTTTTCAATTGTCCTTTTTCTATTTGAAGCTCCTTTTTTTCTACCTCTTACCGCATGTATTTTATTTTTAGATGAATTAATATTGACAAACTTTTATACATTATTTTTCTTTTTCTTTTTTTTTTTTCGGAGGTAAAGCTGTTCTTTTTTTTATTCTGCAATTGAACGTTCTTTTTTGGCTAATTTTAATGTAAGTGGTGTATTTTTCATTTAGGAATATTAATGTTGACTATTAATAAATCTTCCACTTTTTTTTTCGGTTTTGTATGCTTTTCATTTTTATTTTTATACGAATAACGTTATTTACGTTGAAGATTAAAATTTTTGTATAGCGAAAATTTTTATTGTAATAATTGTTTTAATTCGTTGTGAACGTTATGAAAATCTATAATGAATGAGCATTTCAAATGTGTATGAAAATGTTGTTCGTTGACTGAGTCATTCGTCACATTTTATACTTCCTGGAGGTATTTATTTGATAATAATTCTCCGATGTGGAGAAAGGTGGTCAATTAAAATTCAATGTAATCTTGCAATAATGTACGATTTTTTAATCCTACTTAGTCAGGCTGAAAGATGAAATATTATTTTTGGATTTCAAAGACTTGATTTGATGAATTACTTCAATTGGTGGTTGGAGTATTATGAAAATTTTTTTGTTTTTTTTTTCCTTGTTTCAATATTTTCGATTCATGCAGGTTTCGTAAGCATAGTAATAAATGTATTTTTCATTATTTAAAGAAAAAAAAAAAAAAAAAAAACAGGTAAGTTCAATAAAGAGCAAAGAACGGCATTCGTGAAATTTTTGTAAATTTGTTTCAACTTTGTTATGCCTCGTTCAAATGTGCTGATCGGTCATCATTTATGATTATACGAGAAAATATATCCTTGCTTTATTAACCAACTAATATTCATGAATCTATGAGGAATCTGTTAATTTACAAGAATAAAGTTTAAAATCATACGAAGTTACATATCAGAACCAAAAAAAAAATTGCACTATCAGCTTATCAATTTATTCAAATCTGAAACAAGAATAGTGTGGTAATTATTTCACCTATTAATTTGAAGAGAGATATGCCATTAATTTTTATTCTAATTTCGTGTCTTGATAAAATTCTGTATTTATTTACACGAATTCAAGAAGAACTTTTTTTTTACTTTTATAAATTGGGTTTTTAATTTTACCCTTTCATTTTGAAAGGCAAGAAACCATAATGCATAACCATTTAATAGTATATAATACGTATGATTCTAGATCACATTTTATTTGTTCGGAGTCACGATAAAATTTATTTCATTCAATTAATTAGTTCAGTTTCTGATAAATTTTTATTTGATTTTTAAACGAGAAAATGAAGAGAGAAATTTAATTTTCTTTTCTCGAAGTTTTAATGAATAAAAATTTTTCAACGACAAAATGAGTTCATCAAATTACATTTTTAAATTATAGGAATACTAACTGTCATTTAGAGAAATCAATGCTTAAAAATTTTTTTACAGTTTTCAGTTATTGATAGTAAAACACGAACATTAATATTCATTACAAAAAATTTATTGGAATTTACGAAGTGGTATTATAAGAAATCTCAAGCGAAGGAACTTGAAAAATTACAAATTTTAAATAAAAAATTTAAAAATATGTATAGAAATTAATTTGCGATGATTGTGATACACATTTTTCTTATTTATTTTTTGTGAAGGAATGAGGGATTTTTCACCAATAAATTGAAGATAATTTGAACTCTACATTTTTTTTCTTCGGATTCATGAATAATTCAAACTTTTTAGCAATAGCCTAATAAATCGTGAAAGTAGTGATCTTGATCCAAATCATAACGATCTATATTTTGTCCATCTCTGATGAACCTTGTATATTTTTTCCCTAATAATGAAACATTAAAAGGCATTTATGAACACAAATAACAGTACTAACACATTTCTTTCATTTTGATTTGAAAATGTAAATTTTTGTATAAGATAACTTGCTTGATAATTCCTGCGCTGTATGTGTTAAAAGAACGGAAATATTGGGTTATGCTCAAATTTACGAGTTTCTTCAGAGAATAATGATTCTCACAAAAAATTTATGCTCGTATTTGTGCATAAGGAGTTGAATTAATGAAATTGATGCCCACAGTAAGAAAAGAACCCAAAAACTG